>CAJHQP010004994.1:0-49802 GCA_905132765.1 Moricandia arvensis | reverse complement strand
AACCCCTAATAGACAATGTCGTGCCTTAGGTTTGTTGGGGCCTAAGGCAAGTTTTTAAAAAGACATACTTATAGTTAATTATTAAAATAATGAAAATTATATATAGATTTTTTTAAAGCTACAGTTAATAACATTTAGAAAAAAGTTATGTTGTAACTTTGTTTTAAAAAGATATTATTACATGAGAGACAATTTATCATTCATTATATTATTTTATAAATAACTTTCCTTTGAATTATTTTAAATATACATAATTTATTATAATTAGAAAGTTTCTACTATATCTATAATGTGTGTATAAATTGCAATGTGGAATACTCATTTACAGTACACAAATTTGGAAAATGATGTAAAAGTAAAAAATAACAGAATTTTAAAGCGAAATTTTATATAGAGATAATAAAAATTATAAATACACTAATGTATTTTGTAAAGATGGGGCCCCTTAATTTTTGATGAAAAAGATGGGCCCTAAGGCCATTGCCTTTTTTTTCAAAGCCATTAAGCACGGCTCTGTATAAAGGAAACCTCTATCATCGATTATGAATAAAGACATATACATTCCCCATTACAATTATAACACGTTATTAGCACGATACGTCTCACATAAACCCTAAGCTAAAAATCGATCCCCATAAACAAAAATTCAGCCGTCAAGAACCCTAACCCTAATCTCATCAATTCAATCCCATCATCTCTCTACAATCCGATCTAAGCTTCCTACAACAAGAAGGACACGTAATAGCTCCACGATCCGTGTACACCCGATCCGTGTATGCCTACTGTCGACCTGTAACTTAGCATTTGCAAGATTGCTCGTTCAAATAATAAGACTACGAGCTCATTTTCCATATTTTCCTTTGAAAACTATACGTCTAGATAATGTTGGTGAAATTCACTTCCAAAGCGTTTAATGATTACAGTATGTCCATGGGGTGTGACAGTGGAACACTCTGTGGCACCTGTACTTACACAGAACGGCTTAGCCGAATCATTTATAAAACGCATACAGCTCATAGCCCGACCATTACTCATGAGGTCTAGGTTGCCGGTATTCAGCATGCGGGACATGCGCCCGAGCTTATACGCATCAGACCATCAAGTGAACACAAGTGTTCCCAATCACAATTACTAACGGGTCGAAAGCCAGACATTTCCCATCCTCAAAACATTTCGCTGTTCTGTTTATGTTCCAATTGCTCCACCACAGAGAACAAAGATGCGAACTCAAAGAAGAATGGGGATATATGTTGGATTGATTCTCCCACTATTATAAAATACCCTGAGCCAACTACGGGTGATTTATTTAAGGCCAGGATATGCGGATTGTCATTTCAATGAATCCAAACTTCCAACATTAGGGGAGATCAAAAGCTGGTAAAGGTAATAAAAGAAATGAAAGAAATTTCATGGAATCAAACTCCTTAACATGGGCAAGATCCTCAGAGTCAAGTGTGCGATCTTGAGGTTCAGAAAATAATAAATTTACAAAAGATAGCTAATCAATTGCCAGATTCCTTTGCTGACCCGAATAGAGTGACTAGTCACATATACCAGCGGCTAATGCACCGATCAAATTAGATGTCCAAATGGACAACGGTCAAGTTGCTACTGAGTCTATGGCACGTCCAAAACGTGGTAGACCAATTGGTTCCCAAAGATAAGAAATCTCGGGAAAAAGAAAGGTGCAACCGGAGATTGGAACCCTAGACATAGAAATTACCGACCTTACCCGAGGTACGGTTGAACCCTGACCAGACGTCTTCAGACGTGGTCGATGGTCCGGACGTACCGACCACGGTCGACGGTTCGGACGTACAAACCATGGTTTATGGTCCGATTGTACCGACCAATGATGCTCGGGATACCTTGCCTTCATGGTACTGAACGGTCCAGATAATAATGAGATCTCGATAACTATATCTTGTCTGGAATGAAATGGAATAGAAAAAGATGTCGATTCAATGATATATTTGGATATCATGTAGCACTTGAACTGATGGATAATGAGGATCATGAACCCACGTCTATATATGAATGCATGCAAAAATCAGATTTGCTTAAGTGGAAAGAAGCCATAACGTGGAGTTAAATTCATTAAAGAAAAGAGGTGTTTTCGGTCCTATAATCCGAACACCATATGAAGTGAAACCAGTTGGATACAAATGGATCTTTGTGAGAAGAGAAATGACATGGCGAGGTTTTGAGATATAAAGCACGACTCGTTGCACAATGATTCACACAAAGACCGGGAATCGATTATGAGGAAACATATTCCCCTGTGGTGGATGCAACGACTTTTAGATTCCTGATAAGTCTGGCCAAAAGAGAAAACTTAGATTTACGGTTAATGGGTGTTGTAACCGCATACTTATATGGTCCACTGGATAATGACATCTATATGAAGATCCTAGAGGGTATGAATTGAAAAATAAAGAAAGATCTCGAGATTAGCACTGCATTAAAGTTAAACAAATCACTATACGGACTGAAACAATCCGGCCGGGTGTGGTACAATAGACTAAGTGAGTACCTAGTGGAAAGAAGGATATAGAAATGATCCAATCAGTCCATGCATTTTCATAAAGAAATTCGAAAACAAGGGCTTTGTGATTTATAGCAGTGTATGTTGATGATTTAAACATCATTGGAACCTCTGAAGAGATCACCCAAACAGTTGAATATCTAAAGAAAAAATTCCAAATGAAAGACCTAGGCAAAACGAAATTCTGTTGGGATTACAACTTGAGTATAGAAATGATGTAATCCTTATGCATCAAATGACATATACAGAAATATAGTCAAGAGGTTTAATATGGCCGAGTCTCACCCTTTGTCGAGCCCTATGGTCGTGGGATCCCTCGGTACGCGACACTGATCCATTTCGTCACAAGATGGACGGTGAGGATGTCCTTGGTCCTGAATTGCCATATCTCAGCTGCCATTGGAGCCGTTAATGTATTTGGCAACTCACACACGGCCAGATATATCATTTGTCGTGAACTTACTGTCTAGGTTTAGCTCTTGTCCGAAAAAAAGGCACTGGGACGGGATTAAACATGTTCTTCGTTATTTAAAAGGAACTAATGATTTAGTTTTGCTTTATACTAACCATAACAAAGAAGTTTAGTTGGTTTTGCTGATGCAGGTTATCTATCTGATCCACACAATGCTCGTTCACAAACATGCTATGTTTTCACACATGGTGGTACAGACATATCATGGCGTTCTATGAAGCAGACTATCTCGGCCACATCATCTAACCATGCCCAAGATTTTGGCAATACATGAGGCAAGCCGTGAGTGTGTATGGTTGAGGTCAACGACTCAACATATCCGAGCAGACTGTGGGATGTCTGAAGACAAGGATCCAACCGTGATGTATGAAGACAATGCAGCGTGCATTGCTCAACTTAAAGATGGTTTACATCAAAGGAGATAGGACGAAGCACATATTGCCCCAAGTTCTTCTTCACCCACGAGTTACAGAAAGCCAAGGAGGTCCAAGTGGTTCAAGTACGTTCAAGTGAGAATTCAGCCGATTTGTTTCACCTTAAGGCATTACCGACTTCTACATTGAAGAAATTTATACATCATAATTGGAATACATCGGTTAAGAGACCTTCAGTGATGCATTCATAAGGGGGAGTAATACGGTTTTACTCTTTTTCCTGACCGTGGTTTTATCCCAATGGGTTTTTACAGGTGACGGTTTAATGAGGCAACATACCAAACGCATTACAAGCTCTATATGTTATAACATCCAAGGCGGAGTGTTATAACCATTTGATGTGGATGCCAATAACCATTGGTTTTATGTTTTCCTTTTCCTTGTTGGATTATGAATTGTTATCTTCCATTTATCTTATGACGGGTTTATTTGTAACTCCTATATAAAGGGAACCTCTATCATCGATTATGAATTAGACATATACATTCCCATTACTTTTATAACACCAATAGGTTAATTATTTTCAGAATGCGAATATTGTCCTTAAAATTCATTAATAAACTAGAAAATTACAACTATAAAATAATTATAATATATTTTCCATAGTATAATAAAATTTAAATTATAAAATAATTATAATATATTTGCAACTACAAAATAATTGTGATATATTTATAATTATAAAATAGTAATAATATATTTAAAAATAATAATTTTTATAATATATTTACAATTATACATTAGTTATAATATATTTAAAATTATAAATAATTTTGATATATTTAAAATTATAATTAATATATTACAATTACAAAATAATCATAATATATTTTCGGTCGTATAAATTCAAAATTACAATCATTCAAAATTTTGTGTCGAAAATAATAATAATATATTTTATAGTATAATAATAAACTCATTTATAAATTTGAAATTATAATTATAAAATATTGTGCAAGACTTTGATTTTCAAATATAGAAAGAGAATATTTCCAAATATTTTCTTCCCATATTTTCGAAACTGTTCATACTTATCCGTAGAATCTGCATTCTAATATATGTAGAATAAAATTAACATATTTGAACTTGATTTCTACATGTTTAGATTTTTAGTAATGTGTAGATTTTGTATTTTACGTTTTTAGAGTAATGGACAGAGCACATAATGTGTATTCTAATTTTATTTAGATTATTGTTGTATACATCAATCTTTTATTCTAATCTTAGTAGAATTAATGAAAAAGTGAATTTGATTTTCCTCTTGCAGAATGAAAATTCGTAGAACAAATCTAAATTATTTATTTCAACATTTTAGAACCAAATAAATATTTCTATATTGTTAAAAGTGTTTATTCACATGTTTTTATTTTTTCTAATTTTTTTGGGTCTATAAAGGATATTAGAGGCAAAATGGTACAAATTTGGAATTAACCTAATAGGACAATGTCCTTATTTTTAGGCACAAAAAAATCAATTTTCCCTAAATTTTATCTAAGTGGATCACCTTCAAGTATGTGCGGACATTAATATGATTTTTAGTGATGATACATGTAATTTTATGATTTAACACTTATGGATCAAATTCTTTGGTGGCCCCTAAAGACCATGGAAGATTCTAATATGGCCTTACTTTTCAAATGTTTTTTTGAAAATTTAAAGTTAAATCAAAAGGGGGCAAAAACCCAAAAAACCTAAACTTTCCATGTAATTACATATCTAACCAAATATGCCTGAACTCAAACCCTAACTCGAGATTCAACCTGAATTTTTAACCTAAACCCCCAAAATCACACACAACATTGAAACTTTAGTCTATCTATTTTCATCTTTTCAAGCACAGTAAAGCAATCCACTTCATCATTTGTTCAAATCTTTTGCACAATACCTCTGAGAAAATCCTCTAGAAATAGCAAGAACACTAAGGGTTCGCTGAAGAAGAAGAAACAAACGGATTTGGTAGCAAAGAATAAGGGAAAAAAGGTTTCACAGGCGAAGAAGAAGAAATATTCGGGAAAGAGGAAAAGAGACTTGGTCACGGTAGAGAAAGAGGGTGGCGAAGACGGTGGGTCGTCGTCTATTCTGACGAAGGAGAGCACGACATACTTCGAAACTGAACCGGTAGAGAGAGACTGAGGCACCCTCGGTGCATTGTACAGTGGCTCGGCAGAGAATGAGACAGACTTGGTTGAGACAAAGCGACTGCCACATCCTACAGTGTCTCCGATCCCTGACCATGAGAAAGATCGCCTGAGAGAGAGAGAGAGAGAGATCACTGCCGCATTTAACAATGTTTCCCACTCAGGCACAACAACATCCTTCGTCTTCTGGATCTTTAACAAAATCGCCTTCTCCTGAACTACCAGAAGAAGAAGACGAAGAGGAAATTGGGTCTACCAACTCTGTACCTCAGGTAAAACTAGTAGTAGTAGTAGTAGTAGTATAACTACGTAGTAACTAGTTCAATTAGTGGATTGAACACTATCTTAGAGCATACAAATATGGACCATTGTATCATACTTTCAATATCATAAATATTGGAATAAACATATTATCTATTAAGTTACAACCGTCTAGAACGTAAAATCTTCCATAATCGTAGGACGGATATGACAACCTCATTCGCATAAGATGACTAGAATGTATTGACATGTTTATGACATTTTCCCTATGCAACACAACTGACTCGATTGAGGCTAATGTTATAAAAAACAATTGTATAGAAATCATAAATTTGAATAAGTAATATCATTAAAATATAAATAATTATAATAACTGAAATGTACACTTACTTGATATTAGCTAAGGTTAACGATATAGTACGCATAGGTTTGAGATATTCACTTCCATTTTTTTTGTTGTATCTAAATCAAGTTGAAGAACAATTAGTGTATCTTTTAGTCATATTTTAAAATTTTAAAATGAACTAACAATACGAAAAGGATAGAGTTCAAATCGAATGAAACTTTGGTATTAACTAATCCCATATTTAACTCATTATATTTTACAAATGAGAATATTTCGGGTGTCTCTTCTCTAAATATGAATTCAACAGGAGTAGCAGCAGCAAAAATAATTTGATTCTTATAGCGAGTTATCCTGGTAGTACCAATAGAATGGACTACTTTGAAATTAGATTGTCTAATCCAACAATGCCTCTTAGGCATAAATAGAATTACGCACTAAAGAATTCTATAGAATTGCTTGAATCATCAACCCTTATAAGAAGAAATAATATTATTATCAAATGAATATAAATGTATAATATAGATTATAACATTATTTGTACGTATATGACCAATATTCACATTTGCATCTATCAGTATCATTTGACAACAGTAACCAAAAATTCCATTCCCCACGGTCCATTTTTGCACTATTTGGACTCTTATTGAAACATTCGAAGATTCAGAGTCCTACCTTTCAAGAAAAACGATACCTTCCATGATAACTGTGTAAATCAATAAAGACAATAACAACATTATATACTAGAACAATTCGGCTAAATGTGGGAAATTAAATCTAATAATGTGAAATTTTAAAAATATCTTATATTTCGAATATTTGATTATAAATCTCCTATCAGATTTAGCATATCTTATTAATTATAAATTTACAGCTAATTATATTGTGATGTACATACCGTATATGCTTAAATTGGAAGATCGTAACAACATTATATACTGGAACAAATAGGGCAAATTTAATAATCTGTTACACTATACAAATTATAAGTACATATTAAACGTAGCTAATAATACATGTGGACATGTAGTTGTTTCTCCAATAGTGAGTCTTCTAGATTGCTCACTCAATGAGAAACTATGAACCAAAAATTCATTTTGAATAAAATTATCATTATTGTAGAAATCAAAAATCTTGGAGTAGTTATGTAGTAAAAAATACCTTTCCAAACAATCAGTATCTTTCAGAACTATAGTTCATGTTAGACTAAAAATATAGAATAATTCTTAATAAAATAGTTAATAAATATAATTCATAGGATAATATGTGAATCCTTTTAAAACCTCATAGTGAACATATAAAATTTACAACAATAATCGTACCATAGTTTTAAACCTTCCGAATGTACAAACTAGAGAATGTAGAAACAATGGTGAGTCAAACTTTAATATGTATAACTATAATACAATAACCTGACAAAGTTGACTTCTACAAATACATTATCATGAGATAGAACGAATAAAACATGAAATTGTAGAAAGCAACCCGTTGGGGTACATGAATATAAGGTTAAGAAAAATATCATATACACGAATTCTTAAATATTATAGATCATTTGTAATTTCAAATATATTTTGTTGTACAAAATAAATCTTACTATCACTTCTTATAAAAATATATAGTTGATTATAATTATTTCTGGTGATAATGCAAAAACTATATTTTGGTAACCCACAGAATATGATTTTTACAAATGCATATACAGTCAATAAAACGACTGTAACGTACACTTGAAAATGAAATCTCTCAGGATGAATTTATATCAGTTAACAAAAGTAATTTTTATGTTACAATAAAGATTTTTAAATACCAAACATTAATATTCATAGAATGTTATGAACATAAATAAATAGAAGACTAAAGTTTAGAAAGGAGATATGATATTTCTATATAATAATAATAAAGTTTGTTAGTACGAATATGAAACCGTGGAGTTTATGAAAATTTTATGGGGACAAAATATGACTACTACCAACCGCATATATATAATCAAGCCGTCTAATATTAAAAAAATACAGCATAATTTTTGTTTACTGTTGATATCCAAAATCATTTAAAATGTCAATAAATAATTTTATTTTCCTACTCATTTTCCCAAACAAAACCATATTACGAAAACCATATTTTGGTAGCCCCACTGAATTTGATTTTTACAAATGTATATACATTCAAGAAAACGACTTTAAAATGAACTTGTAAAAATCAAATCTGCGGGGATACATGTATATCAGTTAACCAAAGTAATGTTTATGTTAAAATAAATATTTTGAAATACCAAACATTGACATTGAGAGAATGTTATAAACAAAGATTAACAGTAGTATTTAGTTTTGAAAAGAGATATGATATCTCTATATGAGAATGATAAAATGTCTCAGGAGGAATATGAAACCGTGGAGTTTAGGAAAGTTTTATGGGGACAAAAATATGACTACTTGCACCTGATATATATAATCAAGCAGTCTGATATTAAACAAAATACACCATATCTTCTTTTACTGTTGAAATACAAACCATTTAATGGGTCAACAAACAACTTTAGTTTGTCATAATACTTTTTTGGTATGATTGATATTATTGATTCGTTACCGTTTTTTCACTATCATAATATTTAAATTTCCTACTCATTCCAAACAATTTAAATGCCCGTTAATATTATTTAGTATTTTTAATGTTGAAATATGAAACCATATAAATAATCAGAAACAAATGGAACTATTACAAGATAATAAAATCTTTACTCACAATAAAAAGTAATACAACAAGCTCGAACATATATTAACAAAGACTTAAGTTATGAAAGAGATCTCATACTCAACCCATATCTATAATCAAGCCGTCTAATATATAAATTATTCACCCAAATCTTAGTTTTTATTGAAATTCAAAACCATGTAAAGGATCAAAAAAATTTAGAGTCTTGGAAAAAATTTATGTTTGATTGATGTTATTGATTTGTTACCTTCACGTCTAATATATCATACAATTTTAGTTTCCTACTATTTTACAAACAAATAGAATATAATTTAATACTAAACGGTTACAAGAATTAACATTGGTGTTTATAATGTCGTAAATATTATTATTAGATAATAAAAATTAATTGAACAGAAAAAAGAAATATCAATAAACTGGAAGTTCATAAAACAATTTTAGAATGTATTAAGCATAGTAATGTTTTCCACATTTGTTAGAAATTCCTTTCGACTTCTTATCAGTGGATCCTGTTTTCTTAACACTATTTTGGTGCTGCCTTTTAAATTCCCATGTGGAATCGAACAAGATTGATTTTTCATAAGTTTCTTCTTTAGATCTTCAAACTTTCAATGAGTATATCATCTAAAGACGTTAATCCACCTCGAATTCGCCTCAAATAAGTCCTGGAATTCACCAACTCGCAAGAAGCTTCTCGATTGAACAATATACAATAAAAATATTGCAAAGTGAAATACCCTATGAAGTCAAATCGTAGAAAACTGAATTAAATTGCTTAATTTGTTGAACTATAGGTTTAGAGTCCACCATTTGGGAATGTAAGAATTTAGCAGTAGCAAAATGTTGAAGCCTCATGACATATGTCTTGTGATTCTTCTCCAAAGATAACCACAACGTCTTAAAAGTTTTTCCTGAGAATATAATGCATAAAAGGGGTCGATTAGCCGGCCTAATATCACTCTTTTACACATAAAATCAGTGGTGGTGTAGGGATGATCAAAACCGGCGGTGCTTGTACCTGCATAGTGTCTGCATCACAATTCTCATTCACAGAATCAGACGTTAGTGGGTTAGGTAGAGCAAATGGAAAAACATATTCATGGAACAAAACATGCCTTGATGTATAATTCCTAGATGTAGCTCTTTCTAGGCAATAATATGCACTTGTGTGGTAGAGTAACCTAAGAAGATGCATGGAGTAGATTTAGAGTCTAACTTATGCGAAGTATGAGGTCTTAACCATGGAAAGCAAAGACAACCAAAAATTCTAAGTTTTGAATAATTTGGAGTTTGCATAAAAAGACATTCAAAAGGTGATTTCTTAGACAAGATCGGAGTAGGCATACAATTAACAAGATACACTGCCATAGCTAGAGGATAAGCCCAATAGGATCTTGGCATTGATGAGTGAGACAAGGGGGTAAGACCGGTTTCGACAATATGTCGATGCTTTCTTTCTAAAATGCCATTATTCTCAGGTGTGTGTGGAGGTGTAGTAAAATGAGAAATGCCATTACTTGCAAGAAAAGCAGTAAAAGCAATATACTCACTTCCATTATCAGTGTATAATGTCTGAATCTTTGTTTGAAATTGATTTTCTACAAGGGCTTGAAAGTGCTGGAAAACATGATGAACTTGTGATTTCTTTTTCAAAGGATACAGCCACGTATAACGTGTAAAGTGATCCACGAAAATCACATCAAATTTGAAGTCATCGATTGACACAAGTGGTGATCTCCAGACATCAGAAAATACAATATCAAGAGGATAAGAAGACTTAAGCGTTGAAGTAGAAAATGGCATCTTGTGTATTTTATTAATCGAACAAGCATTAAATGGCTTGGATAACAAAACATTTGAAGATAAAGGTAAAGAAAACTTTGAAAGCATAGATTTTAAAATAGGAAAAGCCTGATGGCCTAAACGCGAATGCTAATCCGTCATAGAGTACTAGTAGATGAAGCAAAATATAGAGAAGGTGGCATAGATGTTAGATTTTTCGGCCAAACATACGTCCCATTATGAGGTTTGCCTTCCATACGAAGAGCTCCCGTATTCGATCGCGGACCTGAAAGTAGGTAGGAGTAAAGGTGACAGCCACACCATTAGTTGAACATAGTTGAAAACTGATATCAAATTTTTATCTAATGCAGGAACATATAAAAAATTATTGATAAAGAAAGGATGTTTAAGAGAGGGAAGGGAAAAAGCACCAGTGTTTGAGATGCTGAGCCCAGATCAATCACCAATTATCACGTCATCTCCACCATTGTAAGGAGTGTGCAGTGACAGATTAGCAATATCGGATGTCATATGGTGGGATGCACGAGAGTCTAGCAGACATGTAGAAGAGTCACCTTGCATCATGGCTACATTCACTCTTGGATTCCAGCTCGACGTTGGTCCTTGTTGCTGCCAATGCTGAGGTGAGCGCCATTGTGGAGTTGATGCAGCTCCACGCACAATACGAAACTCAGGACAGTTGTTGGCGCTATGACCCTGTATACCACACGCTTGACACCGAACCTGGTATGGACGTGAAGAGCGATTGTAGGTGTGCGGATTTTTGTACTGTCGGTTGTTCATGTTGCGGTCGTTAGGTCTCCAGTGTTGTTGTTTTCCATGGTTGTTCCTGGTTTGTGTTTCAGTGGCGTTCCCCGTAATAGGTAAATCTGGAGTAGCAGCAGGATTTTTGCTGAGAATCATAGCATCTCGATTGAGAAGACGTTCATGGAGCTCCGGAAAGGAGATGGTGGTATATCTTCCATTGATTGCATCACTCTCTGGTTTATAGTGTTCTGGAAGACCAGACAGAACTTGCTTTGTGATGTCTTCAGGATCCATAGGTTTCCCTAGCTGGGGAAGCTCATCAGTCTTAGTTTTGATGAGCCGGAGGTACTCCGAGATTGATTTAGTTCCTTTCGTACACGCTTGAACTTGAAGCTTGAGTTGACGAACATGACCACGGGTTGGGTCCCCAAAGGTCTGTGTCAAGAGATCCCAAATCTCTGCAGTGGTTGTGGCGCTCGAGACAACCAATTGAACCGGTACTGTGATAGCCCCAATCATAGCGCTGAAAAGGAGTCTGTCTTGGCGTCTCGAAGGTGCGCATGACGGATTTACAGTAGTGAGGCCTTCGGCAGTGGTTATGAACGGAGAAACAGTAGAGGCTCCATCGGGAAATCCATGGAGCTCGAGACCCTCAAGGAAAGCATAAATCTGCTTGCTCCACATAAGATAATTGGTATTTGTCTGTTTGGTGATGTTCGATGTTGACGGTGAGGAGTGTGCTCACCGGATCTCGTGGGTGAAAGACAGTGATGTGAGATTGGACTGACATTAGCCATATCGATTGAGAGAGAAAGGAGGGTTATAAGTGGATTGGAGAAGAAGAAGATATAGGGACAGAGTAAGCATAAATAGAATGGAGAAGAAGAAAAAGAAAAAACGCAGGAGAAGGATCTTCACTGCTCTGATACCATATTGAGTTATGGAATTCAATAATATTATTCACAGAGATAAGCTCTCTAATATACAGGTACAGAGGACCATGTTAAGGCATACAAATATACATAGATTAATGTGATTGACAATTAGAATATATTTCTATGAATGTGTATATACTTTCCTATTCCTATAAAAGACCTTCTCTTCAACATGTTTTCCTGTAATAAGTCTAGCGCCAATAATATGATTAGCCAGTTGAGTTATCTACAACCGTGTCCCGTTGCACAAACCATCGTTCGGATCAATATTCCTCAGTAACATCACATGTGTACCGATTCTCAGCCTTATAGAATGGTTAGGTAAGCCTTATGTCTTGATATTTTTCAGAAATTCAGGAGAGAAAATCGAATCATCTTTGGAGTTCATATCAGATGGATCAATAATGTCTAAGCTTAAGTAAATCCTTTCCTCACCTGAAGCCAAAATTGATATAAAATGAACACAGAGCAGGAACGAAAGATAGTAAATCAATATATGAAAAACATATACCTGTTAGTCGATCAAGAATGTAGTTGTTAACAACAACAGCATCTTCATTGGTAGGACATAATATAGCTCTTTCTTGAAACAAAAGCTGATCTTTTGAATCCTTGAATGTATGCCCATAAACTTCTGAAACTATAGACTCAATGGGATCACTACACTCAGTGATCTAAATATCTTTAGGATTATTTATCAAAGTTTCTCCGTTATTTGGTTCATTGATCTTTCCATCTCCTAAGTGGGGGAGTCAAACTTTCACACAAAGCGGTCCAATAGGCCTCGGCCTCGGCTGGGTCAACTGAGTGCGAAATAAACTTGGGTTTCAAAACGACCTCCTCGTTGTCACGAATATAGTCATGATTAGTATGATGAGGCTCGGCTTTCGTGGAACCCCTCCTTTTGGAAGACATAGTTCTAAGAGTAAAATTAAAAAAAAAAACAATGGGGGAAGAAAGAGAGAATAATTCTCCCTTGGATAATTTTCTTTGGGAAAAAGTGAGCAAGTGAAAAAAAATTTCAACCCTTTCTTATAGGCAAGAATTTTTACTATTCATCCTCGGACTTTCGGCCGACAATTCTGTCTAACTTGCACAACCAGCTTAGCTGCCCGCTAGAGCCTCACGCTAAAAGCCCACCGCCTAACGACCTGGGAGGCTAACTATTGGGGTCAAACTCGGTCACTACGAAATCAACGGCTCAAGCCCTAGAAAATGTTTCTTCTGAGGTTTTGGCTCACGAAAGTTTTCAATGAACGATAAAGCCGCATGGAGCAAGTCATCATACGGCAAGTCCCTCACGTAACATACACGTCGCCACCAGACGATCCCCGAACACAACGTACGGGTCACCATATGGTGACCTGCACACGTACAATACTGGTCGCCATATGGCAACCTGGACTCGAGAGACACAAGTCGCATATGGTGACATGCACCCGAGAAGTACGGGTAGCCATATGGTTACCCATTCTCACAAGACACGGGTCGCCATATGGCGACCTGAACTTTCAAGGAACGGGTCGCCATATGGCAACCCACAACCACAAAGCACTGGTCGCCATATGGCAACCTGCACCCACAAAGCACTGGTCACCATATGGCGACCTGAACTTGCAAAGAACGGGTCCCCATATGGCGACCTGCACACACAAGGCACAGGTCACCATATGGGGACCTGCCCATCAAGGTTACGGGTTGCCATATGGCGACCTAGACCCTCCAAGTCCGGGTTGCCATATAGCGACCGAGGCTTCCGGAAGTCCGGGTTGCCAAGTGGCGACATTACTTATATCAATCAGTATCAAAATACTCTAGTACCCCTCTCATGACCTCCTACTTTGAGCTAGGACCTTTCTGCTTCTCACTTCGTCTCGATCCGAGTTTCCATTGAGATTTTACGATAAAAATAAGTAAGACTCGACAAACAAATACTAGGTCGCCAAATGCAGCTCTTAGATCGCCATATGGCGAGCTGGATCACTCCCTTTAGCTTCTCTCTCTTATCTTGATAGACATGCTTTTTGTTTCGTTCCAGTCGGAGTTACCCTTGGAACTTTACGAGAAAAACCGCGGAGACTTGATATCTCGTATAAAGGTTCAACTCAATCGAATGGAAATGGAAATGGTCGACTAAACACCAAAACCGCTAGGATTATTTGAAAATTTTGAATTTTCCATTGATCGATGTCGTAACGAGAACCCTTTTCGGCGAAATCGTAAAAATGCTTAAAGTCAGAAAAATGGCCCGAGAGACCTAAAACACGGTTAAAGGCCCACTTACGCTTTCGTACGAAACCAGGCTGAAAGATGCTATGACGGTTTATTTTGTTAGCTGAAGAAGATAAATGCTAAAGTTTTGAGATAAATGTGAGCACTCGGTCATGAATAAGCAGTTTACTAATCCTGACGATATCTGCCGTAATCAACGGCTCACTGACATGATCGGCCATTGCTCTTTCCTTGAAGGAGATGACGTAATTGTGTAAGAGCTTTCGTACAAGAAGGTAATGAGCCTTGGATACAAAAGATGTCGGCGAGATCATTAGTTCTAACAACCTGACTACGAAAACATAATCAAAACGAAGCTCGATAACAAAATGAAAGTAAATGCCTATTGCTCTAAGTTTGCCGTGAATTCTCAAAAAGTCATCCTTGAGTCTCTAATCTCGTCTTCTCTTATACACTCCTCTTCAAGGAGGTTTTATGTTTCCTTTTCTGTCCCTGTTCGATTTTATCACTTTGAGAATATTCCCTTTTCCCTCCGATCTTTACATTTATCCGTTGAGTCCTCACATTTATCTCGAAACTTTAGCATTTATCTTTTTCTGCGAGTAAAAATAAACCGTCATAGCATCTTAGGGCCTCGTTTCATATAAAATCGTAAGTGGGCCTTTAACCGTGTTTTAGGTGTCTTGGGTTGTTTTTCTTACTTTAAGCGTTTTTTACGATTTCCCCGAAAAGGGTTCTCGATTCGACGTCGATTTAAGGGAAAGGTCAAACTTTTCGTATAATCCTGGCGGTTTTTGTGTTTAGTCGACCGTTGGCATTACCATACGATTGGGTTGAACCTTTATATGAGAAATTGAGTCGCCGAGATTTTTACTTGGCCGCAGTTGTGTCGGCCACCTTAGTCACGGGGACTGTGGCAGGATCAATGTCTTCTTCTTGGATTATATCCTCCGGTTTGGTTGTTGCGTCGGGCTCGGACGCCTTCTTGTTTTCTTCGTTCGGAGCCGTTGCTTGGATGACGATTTTGGATCATCTTTTTCAGAGACGTTTTCAGTCGGTGGCTGAGTGCTCTTCTCTCGTTTGGGTTTCACCATCGAAGTAGTAGTGATATGTCTTAGCTTGTGTTCGGCTAAGAAACAGAGTCCCGACTGTTTCTGGCTGCCCCAAATTGCGACGGTTCCATTTGGAGTTGGGAACTTGATGCCTAAGTTGTAGGTTGACGAGACTGCCTTCATGGCGTTTAGCCAGGGGGTTCCTGTTACAGCCCAGAATGGGGGAATAGGGGTCGTCCTGATTGTGGGTGAAGGTTCAAATCGGATCGACCAAGAATGAAAACCTGAAACAAATGAAAAGGAAATGAGATGCGGTTTATAACATGAACTAAACAATGAAAATAAGCAAATAAAAAGGATAGATAGGATGGAATTATGCTGCTGGATGTGTATGACTCTCAGCCTAATCAGTTGATTATCGATGTGGAATGAGATGGTGCTTTGCTTGCTGGATGTGTATCACTCTCAAGCTTGGCAAACAAATGGGGTGGACGTGATGGTGGATTGAGGACGCTACAAGACTCTATGGGAAGGGTTGCTTGATAAGTCGTGATGCTTTGGAGCTGATTCTCACAAACTCTAAAGACTTAAGACCATAGTTTTGGAATAACTAGCAAAACTGCATAATCATTCATAAAAATCAAAGTAGGGTTGTTTTACAATGAACAAAGATTAGAGCTTTATAGGCTCAACAAAGACAGAATCTAACAGTCATAAATGACAAAAAGAAACAAAATAACTGGAAAAAATAGACTCGGAGGCAAAGGAGTTGATGGCTCCATGAAACTAGCCTTTGGAGGCTTTATGATTGAGAATATTGGCAAAGTTAATGTAGATGGGAGAGAGGATCCGCCTGATCCTCTGGATTCTGGTGCATCTAGGGACATCTTCAATGCCTTCTGATTTGTTAGGAATGCCTCCTGGCTCCCAGGGAAAGGTTTGGTTCGGACCAAATTGATTTGGCTTAAGACTGTCTCCAATTGATGTCGGTTTGGCAATTGTAGTAAACCAAGTAGATCTTCTGATTGTATTCGGTTCTAGCCTTGATTCTTCTGCATGATGGTCCATCTTAAATCTTGTGGAATGCATTCTGGAAGCCTTTGATCGTGTGGATCAAGTCCTGGTTGCCTGATCTTGGTTTGGCAAGAACTGGACCAATTAATTTCCCAATCTTTCCATAGTTGGCTCCTAATAACCGGTTTTGGTAAACTGTTGTATCTTCAATCTCCCACGTCCATTTTTCTTGATTCTTGCCTCTATGGAAAGATAATAAATCCATCTCCAATTCTCCAATTGGATTTGGTTCAAGCCGGTTCTTGGTTTGGCTGGAACTCACTCGTAAAAGCCGGTACCCGCTAATGGATGGGTTGAGGAATCTCCAACTTGTAAAATTCATAACTTCTTGTTCCGGGTACATTTTCTTGAAATTCCAAGCCTCAGTGATTTCTTTGCTTCTAATAAAATTGTTTTCACGCCAAAATGACCTCTGGTTGCTGAGATATTCTCCTTGGAATGAACCTCTGTCACTGTTACCTCTAAACTGGTTGGGATGGATAGCTTGGTGAGACTCTGGACGAGCTGCTGGTTTGATGGCTGCATCATTCCGTTCCTCTTGTAAAGGTTTTGACCTCAAAACTAGATAACCTGCACCAAGATAAAGCAAGTCAGCCTTCATTCTCTTTTGAGATTCCAAAGTCTTACCTCGGTATTGTTTTGGTTTGGGAATGAATTGTGCATCTAGTGGCTCTTATTTGAAAAGATGGGAAATGATCACGCCTCTGTCATGGAAATTTTCATTGCATCTCTTCTAGGGTTGATTGACCTTCACACTTTTGGTAGCCTCATTTTTGACCATCATTGGAGTTGATTTTCCAAGCAACAAAAGATTATCTGCTGCGATTTCTTTGAAGCTTTCTTCTTTGCAACCTGAAAATTTTTTAAACATTCTGGACAAAGACCAAGTGAATTATATCTGATACTCATGAACATAATGTGTTATGTTCGAATTTACCTTAATTGCATCAGCATGACGAAGAATGAAATTCTTCTTTGGACAAGTTTGGATAGATTGGTGGCCTTTCTTGCAACTTTTTACCTTGGTTGGTATGATCATCTTCTTGTGATACATCAGTTCAGTTTTTATGTCCGTCCTGACTTATCCCTGGATCAAAATAACTTGGCAAAGACAAGTGTATTATACCAAAGAAAAAGGATTTATAAACTGATAATATCATTGAACACTTAACCTTTAAGTCAGCTGTGGCAGTTGATCTCTTGTACTTGCTCCAAGCTTAATCTACAATATGATTTTGGCATTTTTGACAAGAACAAGTGTATCATATCAAGATTTTAGATGATAAGGACGTGGTACTACCAAAGAATACCTCGGTGTTGGTGGATTTGAATGGCAAGGATTCAAAATCGCCTTGGTCTAGTTTCTTGTCAAAAACTAAGAACATCTTTGTTGGTGTTTCTTCTTTTTGGGCAGTGTACACTCCTTGGTTACCTGTACCTATTTCACAATCTCTTGGAAAAGACAAGTGTATCAATCCTGTCATTGAGTTAATAAGAAAATTATGCTCTAGAGTGAAATGTGCCTCAGGCTTTAGCACTTGAACATTCCATTTTTCAGTTTTCGGTTTCCATTTGTGGTGCGGATTTTGATTGAGCTCATGGTCTGATTCGGTCCTTAGAACTTCAGTAAGCATATGGCTCTCATCTGGTATCCCTGTACCAAGAATATAAACGTTTAAACCAGTATCTAAAAGTGATGTTAAACATTTACCTTGTACTTTGGGTACTGGTTTTGCTCCTATAAGCAACTTAAGTGGCACCATTTCTTGAGACTTCTTCTGGTACATCACAAGGACTACATTTGATGGTTCCTCTCTCTTGAGTTTATGTGCTTCAGTGCCTGTTGCAATACCTTTTGACAAAGACAAATGGGTGACACTAGAATTGGGAACCAATAAATCAGTTTGAAATAAACTATCACTCATTTTAGATAATTCAGTTTTATCTTCTTGTGGAGGTTCTTTCAATACTATCTCATCTGGAAAAGTTACAGCAAGGTGTTATTTTCTAGGAAATTTATAACTAGCCTGCTCCTCAAAATTAGAGTAAGAAGACTTACCTTGGACTGTGCGGGTTGGATCGGACAACATGGATGTCCCTAAATTGGCCTCCTTAGGCAACATGTATTGCTTTGTGCATTGAGCTTCCTTCTGGTCCATTGGAAGAAATACTGCTGGGGTGTCATATCCGTGGGATATAGGCTTCTTATGATCTGTAATAACACTTTTGGATAAATACAAGTGCATCATAGAAGTGGTAGATGATTCATGAACCCTATCATCAAGTGTAGGACTTACCTCAGTCTTTACTTGCATAGCACTCTATTCTGGTTCTTCTTTTGTCCTACTCAAAGTGTGTTGGACGAAACTTCTACTCATATCCATGGCCTCTGGTATGTCTCTCCTCTGGTCTAAGAAATGGCCAGTGGGGTGGCCTTGGTTTGGCCGCATGCTGCCATGTGAAGGCAAGCTTCTTTGTCCTTCTTTTGACAACTCTCTTCTTGCATCTTTGGAAAGATGAGTTGGATACCTCCGTGGATATAGTTCTTGGATTCCAGAACTTGTGTAATCTGGTGCAAACTCATGCCTCATGACTTCCTTAGGGGCTCTCCACGTTTTGATAGTTGGCTTCTTGTAAAACCATCTATCATCTTCTTCTTGTACCCACCATTTAAAGGCATCTTCTCTAAGTTGATCAATGGCATAAGACAGCCTCTCCTTTTTCGGGATGTTGTGGTAGTAGAACCATTCATAAAGGTTTCTCTCCCATCTTAGATAGCCTCTTTTTCCTGAAAATGCAAAGAGTTCAATTTTATCAGCGAAAGAGTTACAATCAAACCGATAATTAACAACATGATGGTTAAGAGTTTGAGAAGTTGGGAGTGGGTTGATCCTTGAAGGAGCTGGTGGTTTGGGCTTATAAAGCCTCTGGTGAATCTTCAAATCTTCTTCTCCTTGCTGAGGTCGTTGGCCTTGTGCTTTGTTCCTTTTCTCCAGCTGAGAAATCTGGCCTTTGATTGCTTGCAATGTTGCCAATTGCTGGTTCAGTGTAGCCAGCTGAGTTTGGACGTGTTCTTCTCCAACCATTTCTTCCTGAAAACACTCTTAAATATCACGTGAAGATATAGGGAATTTCTGGTCGTGCAAGAACTGGAAATAATGCAACTTAGACTAAACAGAAAAGTATGCAATGCTTGGACCGAAATGTAGTAAACAATGCAAAATTTATTTTTCTAATCGTTTTCTTTATGCAAACTCTAAATGAAACAATATGAAATGCTAAGGAACACAATGAAAATAAATTATAGGATGAAAAACTAACACTGATTTTTTTTTTGAGTTTTTAGTTTGAGGATGCAAACAACTGAACCACTATATGCAACAAATAATAAAAACTATAATGACTGATATTTTTATTTTCTTTTCTGGATGCAGGGTATGATATGCACGAAATATATCAACTAATATGGCATAAATTTAACTAGGATGACTTTTTTTTTTGATTTTAAACTTGCTATGAATGCAAAGAAAAATGGAAACAACTTATGTTGGGGGTCAAAATCGGTTACGATGGAATCAACATCGGAAACCTACCGGGAGAATGCATTTGTTGGGGGGGGGGGAACGGTATTCTTGAAACAGCATCTAAAAACAGTGTTTCTATATGAATGCAGTCTCGAAATCGATTTAACGAAAGTCTCCGGGCAAACTCGAAAGAAAGAAACATGAATCGACCAACTCCCCTGTATGGTAAGTTGGATAGGGCCAACTCGCCATAAGGGCGAGTTGGTCAACATGGACCAATCAACTCGCCATACGGGCAAGTTGGTCAGCATAGACCGACCAACTCTCCATACGGCGAGTTGGTCAGCACGGATCGGCCAACTCGCCATATGGGCGAGTTGGTCAACACAGATCGGCCAACTCGCCATACGGGCGAGTTGGACGGAATGGACCAACCAAATCGCCCGTGCGGCAAGTTGGACTGTATAACTCGCCATACAAGCGAGTTGGATGGCATGACACGACCAACTCACCATACCGGCGAGTTGGTAGGCATGACACGGCAACTCACCCGTATCAACCTCGCCAAACATGCGAGTTAAATGTCACGAGCAATCCGACTCGCTCGTTCGGAAATTCGGATCAAATCAATCCAGTTTCACCTCATCCTCATTAAACTCCCTCTTTCAATACTTTGATCGAACTTATCTTTGTTCCGTCTTGATTGGGATTGACATTGGAACTTTACCAAAATAACTCGTTTTCTCGAGAAAGGATCGGGTCAATCGTATGAGACGATAACCGTTAAATGAACACCTAGAGTCACACGTCCCATACGAAAGATCGTAACTCTCGGACGATGTCGTCTTAGCAATGTTATTTCGATAAAATCAAATAGAAACACCTAAGTCAGAAAACGGCCCGACGAGGTCTAAAGCTCGGCTAAAGGCCCACTTGCGATTTTATCCGAAATCAAGCCCAAAATTTGTGACAAGTTATTCTTTTATTTTGCAGGAAAGGATAAATGTTAAGTTTGAAGCGATAAATGTCAAGATCGAAGGATAAATGTTAAGTTTCCGAAGATAATCATGAAGATCGAGAAAAAGGAATATTTCCGCGAAGCGATAAATTCAACCAAGGGCATAAGGGGAAAGAGAAAACTGACTCTAGAGGAGTATATAAGGACTTCAAGGGTGATGATTCAAAAGACACACGAAAATCTCCACAGAGCAAATATAGCTTAGCACTTAGAGCATTTAGGCAACTTCCCGTTTTTGTTTTTTGAGCTGCGACTCAACTAGGGTTTTGTAGTCTTAGGTTATTAGAACTAGGGATCTCGCCGACAGCTCTCATATCCGATGCTCCTATCCTGTTGTAAACGCTCATACGCAAATTCGGAATAAGACATCTATTTGCTCTCTTTTCGATTCTTACTTTGTTTTTTCAACATTTATTTCGTATTCTGACTGATTGGTGTGTGGTTTAGCATATATTCGGGACCTCAGGGAAACTAGTGTTTACCCTGCGTTCCTAATTCAACGGAAATCGACAGTGCGAATTTCGGTTCCCACAGTTTGGCGCTAGAAGGAGGGGAGAATACGGATCAATCTAACTCTCAACCATCAACGCTCAATCGAAACATGTCAGATCTCAATAACCAGCAGCCTCTTGACGATCAGTCGTCGACTAGAATGTTGAAAACACTCCAGCGACGAACGTCACTGCAGTCAATGCCGACGCAAACACCGTAATGTTCGAGGAGGTGAAGAAGATGTTCGCGAATTTAGAGAAGAAGTCGGCAGAACATGATAAGGTCTTGAATTCTCTCGCTAAACAGGTTGAAACCCTCACATCAAGGATTAGGGCCATGTTTCTGCGGAGAACAACCCGAATCCGCGAAGAAGAAGGAGAAGTCGAACATGTCGACGTGGAATCTAGCAGTCAGTCCGAACCTACGTAACGAGACGCAGACATACATCCGCGCTCGCATCTAGACAGTTCGAGTAGCTGCGAGACGATTCCCTAGTTAGACAACCCTGTGAACTGAGAAGAAGAATCTATCTTCTTGAAAGAACCAAGAAGAATCTGCCGAGAAGCAAACTCGAAGCACTCTGCAGCAACGCTGACACAATGCGGAAATCTGCTAGCAAGAGTTCCGAAATCCGCTCGATGATCTCTAAGAAAACGGTGGCCGAAGTCAGGGCGGTGAAGTCCCAAATCCACCACGCTAACTAGCACCGCACCGGAGATCGATCTACTGCTCGAAGAAGCTTCGTAAAACACCCTTTTACTACTCGTATACACCGAAACTACGGTTTCGGATTCTGGGAAGGCTCAAAGTGTGTTGCCATACGACAGAACTACTTTACCCTAAGGCACACCTGCAGGCTTGTTCATTGGTCGCAGATTGTTAGATCCAGATTCAGAGAAAATGAGAGACACGCTGGCAAGTGCCGCCTCTTCGTAGAGAACCTCCGCGGAGCAGCGCTATAATGGTTCTCTTCGCCTCAGGTGAAACTCCATTGGAAGCTTCCACCAGCTCGCCTCAGAATTCCTCAAACAATTACTCGATGTTCATAGATCGAGAAACCTCCGACGTGGGATCTTTGGAGCTTGTCCCAGGGAAGAGGACGAAACTCTATGCTACTTCATTAAAACGGTTCAAAAACCGTCATGGCTAGAGTCAACGGGATAAGCGACAAAGTTCGGCGATTGACGCACTTTGAAAAATGCTCTGGTTCAAGTCGAAGTTCGGGAAATGGATAACTTTGGAAAAGCCGTGCACGATCCAAGACACGCTTCCACAAAGCCACGGATTACATTATCATCAAAGAAGAGACGAGGGTCTTGTCCCAAAAATGGAAGCCGAAAAAGAATGCGTCAATAGATCTGGGGTCGGATAAGAAATTAAAAAAACAAAAACCCTCACAACGACAGAAACGCCCAACACGGAGACGAAGAAAACAAAGGGAGCGCATAGCTACGCTATTAACTCCGGATTAGAGCAAGGACGGACGGTGGGTAATACGTGGATCCAAAATCCCGAGTTACCACGAAAATGCCTTCTCCGACTTTCACAAACACGCGCAGGACACTCGACCATTAACTGCAAAGTTCTCGGCGCAAGATTGGCCGCAAAACTGCTCTCCGGAGAAAATCTCAGAAAGTCTCCAGCCTGAAGAATCTTATCCGCGGACTCAGATCTCCCTCCAAAAAAACGACAGAACTCCTTAAACGGAAAAAACCTTCCCAAGGGGACCAATCGGGAGAAAAGCGCGGAAAAAGGCAGGAAGATAAGGGCAACGGCAGCAACCGTCGCAGGGTAAACATGATCATCGGCGGATCCACAATTCTGCAGCGACACCGTCTCGGCCATCAATGCTTATCAGCGCAAATTCGACAATCTGGCCCACGATCAATGACACTCCAAAAGAACTAATAACTTTCAACAAAGAAGAAGCCGGAGGAATCGATCAGCCCACACTGCGACGCACTCGTAATCGATCTCGTGATAAGAGATCTCAAGGTCGCCAGTGTTCTAATAGACACCGGAAGCACAGTCAACGTCATCTTTCGCTAACCGGTTTCTCTGGCATCAACATCAATGACCCTCGAATCTATCAAATTACCTGTGGCAGCAAAAGAAAGTCACCAAGATCGTCGATTTTTCGGTGGTCGACCATCCAGCCATCTACCACGTCATCATGGGCACGCCTTGGCTAAAGGAAGTCCCATCAATTTACCACTTAGGCATTAAGTTCCCAACTCACAACGGGAATTGCCGTAATTTGGGGCTGCCAGAAGCAGTCGAGACGCTGCTTCCTGGCCGAACACAAGCTAAGACAAATCACGAACACCGCACTGACAAATTCCAAACGCCCGAGGATAGCCATGCATCAGCCGAAAGTACTTCGGGCAAGGAACGACCCTGAACCGTCGATTCTAGCAACGGCCAGGCGAACAAACCAGTTCCAGTGCCCGACACGCCCATCCTATCAAGGAAGACAAGTCCAACAGAAGACGTCGACTCAGGAACTGACGCAGTCGACACAAACACAACAGCTGAGTAAACAGACTCGCCCAAACAAACAGAACTACGAGATGGCTTGATCCTCGAAAGATGTACGTAGGCAGCTCGTAAAAAACACGAGTTCAGCTATCCCCCTCTCTAAAAAAGGGGGGGGGGGAGTGGGTACATATTCGAACACTCGTATTACTCTCACATATCAGAAATAAAATTTGAATTACTCAGATCATCAAAGACTATTTTTAATAATTCGTAAATTGTCCTATCATCCTGCAAGAAACACTATGCTATACCATCTCTTACACGAGCAAAACGATTATCGCGCCCATCTCAGAAAAGGAAACTCGCGAAAAATCTTTCTACCTCAAAAGCGGATCAACTCTACACCATCCAGATCTCGGTCGATCATCGCATTCCTGATCAGGAGAACGAGATCCTGGTTCCATACGCTCAAAACGTTACTTATGTAAAGTAATGTTTCAACAGCGAGACGTCGTGCTTAACTTTCGAGCAACACCTCCCAATCTATTCGCAGCTACAAAACACCAGACAATTCGAGCACCCTAGACGTCTTAAACAAATGCACCGCAGGTCCGTCCTAAGGACAGATCTCTCACATCCGACTAGGATAAACAGCGCGCTACCAAAGAAATCCGAATTTTGGTCAGCACTTTTGGGAGACTTAAAATTGTCCCTGAAGAGATGCTCGACTCCGACAGAAAAGTCGTATAAGCCGAGAACCTATCGCGACTTTAAATTGGAACGGAGTAAAGGTCGAAATCGAAGCAATCAAAACAAAATCCGATTAGTAATCGAAAAGCCTTAAACGAAAGTAAACCTAGGTCTTGCCCTAAACCCAACACACTGGTCTCTAATGTCTCAAGATATGATATAAAAAAGATACGAGATCCTAAAAGCATGTATATTCGTCTGTATCTAAACGTTCCCCAAAACTTCAAAAACTCCTCGAACATCTCGCGCGAACAATGAACAAAGCGATCACAAATAGAAGAAGAAGGAGGAAGTCGAGATGACAACTCTAGTTTTCTTTATACACTAAACAAATCCCAATATCTAAAAACACCATTCATCATAAAAAAGCACTATTCGAATAAAAGTTAGTAAAATACATGATTCTAGCCACACTAGGCCAGTCCCGCTACATACGGCCACATTCGGCGAAACAAACAATACAGAAACGTTCAATAATATAGAAGAGGGCATTCCCGAATCAGTCGCAACCTCGCGATTACTCATCAGAACGAAACATCGGTCATCGATCTGCAAGCCAGTAGTCGTTGACATCCAGAGGAGCCGTTGGGCTGATTTACCTCGCCTGTCTCATCGGCATTCCCACCTCGGCCTCCACTGTGTTGGGAGAAACAGGAATTGGGTCCCCATTGTTCCCAATCCTCTCTTCGGTCTGAGGAATCGCAAAGTCCTTATGCCTGGTCTTCCCTCGCATATCGGCACCAAAAGAATAACCAGGAGCCTGCGTGAGGCATAGTTCACCCACAGCACCGCGACATTCGCGATAGTCTCCGAAGTCCTTATACCTTTTGTAAGTTCTTGAATTGATACAGAACTTTTCACGACGAGTCCTCATGACTTCGGCCATTTCCCATTCCCTTTCCTATAAGCGCGACGAACCTCAGTCGCGACCGAATACCTCTCGCGGTGACGAGAACTTTCCAACTCATCTCTCAGGTGAGCAATCTCATTGTTGTTTGCCTCAGCCTAAACTGAGCCATACGTGCTTCCTGCCAGCTCACATTAGTTGCTCGGTTCATCATAAGGAGGCCATGCCAAGTATCTCAAAGTCAGAAAGGCTCATCCTCAAAAGAAGAATGACAAGAATACCCATTGACCATCCTTGACGCTTGGGTAAACACTGGTACTCACTGGATCCATCTGTGGCCCAGAATATAGTCAAAACCCAGCGGCTCGTCGGAATCGCCTCAACCGCCACTGTCCCCATCTACTTGACTATTTAAGTAGTCCTTCAGTATATATGTGGAGGAGCACCGCTCGTTAGCCGCTTCATCTTCAACAACGAAGTGTTGTGTACTTCGGAGTCTTCAATCTTTTTTTCTCTTGGCGAACCGCACACGGAACAATCCATCCATGGACGCCTCCTATCCTCCTAACCAGCAGATCTGACTGATATTGAGAATGGTGAAGAGCAACAGCATGACGGACCTCTCTTGGGCTAAACGTTGCCCAAAAACATCGGGTGACGCTAAGAAGTTCGGTTGGTATCCAGACCTTCCGGAATCTGGAAGGAAAAAGATCGGTCTCTGAAAATTAAATGTAACGAAACGTATCAGAGATGAACTCCACCGAAACAAAAAAAAGGAGGGGCGTAAGAAAATAGAAAAGGGGTTACACTAGATCAAAGATACCTTTAAAACCCCCATCTAGTCCTAAAGAAGGGAGGCCGTTTTCCTCTACGGACGCATCGTTAACACGACGAAAGCGAAGAATGTGTTTTCGCCATTCATGGTAGTTCGACACAATTCGCTTATGATCGTCATCCCGACCGGGCCTCAACAGAATTATTGACTATTTCCTACTGGTTAAGCAAATCACCGAGGTGTTTGCATCGAGAGTTTACACCCAACTCGTAACTCAGCACGAGAATCCCGACAATATGCTGCAAGACACGGGTTTATTTGACCAATCAATATCTTAGAACAATCAAGAAGTTGTGCTATGACCTCAAGAATAGGAAACCACAAATGGCAATTTGCGTCAGGAACACCTCGTAACACGTGAAGTAACCAATAGGTGGGAACTCAGCAACCTCTCCTGCCTCAAGAAGACAAAACTCGATCGATTCGGGAACACGGCAGTGGCTCCGGATGGAATCCAGCCCATTCGGATAGCTTTTGCTGGGACAACCCTCTACGCGGGGTTGGCATAAAACGGAGGCAAGGCCTTATGTAGCCTGGTTTGGGGGGGGGGGGGTTTCACGTCTCCCTGACAACCCAGTACGCTTCAGCTTCTTTAGGATCGACTGAATAGGCCGAGAATTCAACCTTTGGTACAACATCATTGTATTGCGAGCTGGAACCATCGGGGACAGGACGGTCATTCACGAGACTTTGAGGAAACCCCTCTCCCGAAGACAAAACTTCATTTTAAACAAAGGGATTAAAGAAAGGAGAAAATCTTTTGTTTCTTAGAAAAGTTTGTCGAAATATACAAATGAAGAGTTTGTAAAACCAACTCTACATACTTATAGAAGAAAGGATTTACTTTTTCACCTCCAGGCTTCAGACGTTGGATTCGCCTAATTCGTCCAATATGCTTAAAAACACTCGCAAGAACTTCACAGTTCTGACGAGCTGGGGGGCTAACTGTTGGGATCAAAATCGGTTACGACAAAATCAATGTCGGAAACCTACGGGAGAATGCGTTTGTTTGGGGCCATAAATGTTATTCTCGAAATCAGCATCTTAAAATTGTGTTTCTATACGAATGCAGTCTCGAAATCGACTTAACGAAAGTCTCTAGGCCAAAACTCGAAAGAAGAAAACACGGATCAACCAAATCGCCAGACGGCTGAGTTGGTCCATGGACCGACCATGCGTGCCTGTATGGCGAGTTGGTCATCATGGATCGACCACTCGCCGTATGGCAAGTTGGACTGTCTAAATCGCCATACGGGCGAGTTGGATGGCATGATACGACCAAATCGCCGTACGGGCGAGTTGGTAGGCATGAATGGCCAACTCGCCCGTATGACAAGTTAGACGGCTACGAGCAATCCGACTCGCTCATTCGGAAAGTCCAATCAAATTCAATCAGTTTCACCTTTTCCTTGTTAAACTCCCTCTTCAATACTTGATCGAACTTATCTTTGTTCCGTCTCGATCGGGATTAACACTGTAACCTTACCGAAAAGAACTCGTTTTCTTGAGAAAGGATCGGGCGATCATATGAGACGATAACAGTTAACTAAACACCTAGAGTCACACGCCTCATCCGAAAGATCCTAACTCTCGGACGACGTCGTCTTAGGCAATGTTATTTCAATAAATTTTTAGAAACCCTAAGTCAGAAAAACGGGCCCGACGAGGTCTAAGCTCGGCTAACAGGCCCACTCGCGATTTTATCCGAAATCAAGCCCAAACTTTGTGACAGTTTTATCTTTTATTTTGCAGGAAAGGATAAATGTTAAGTTCGAAGGGATAAATGTCAAGATCGAAGGATAAATGTTAAGTTTTCCGAAGATAATCATGAATCAAGGATAGAAGCGGAAAGAGCAAACCGCCTCTAGAGGAGTATATAAGGAGTTCAAGGGTGATGATTGCAGAGGAGGCACGAAAATCTCTACTCAGAGCAAGCATAGCTCAGAACTTAGAACATTTAGGCAACTTTCCGTTTTTGTTATTCGAGCTGTGACTCAACTAGGGTTTTGCAGTCTTAGGTTATTAGAACTAGGGATCTCGCTGACAGCTCTCGTAGTCGAGGCTCCTATCCAGTTGTAAACGCTCATACGCAAATTCGGACTAAGACATCTATCTGCTCTCTTTTCGAATCTTACTTTATTCTCTTATTTACTTTGTATTTTGATTGATTGGTGTGTGGTTTAGCAGATATCCGGGACCTCTGGGAAACTAGGGTTAACACTGCGTTATTAAATTCAACGGAAATCAACAGTGGGAATTTTGGTTCCCACAACGGTCCTGATAAATTCCTCCCCTTTCTTTGGACAAGGCGATGGCATGGAGGTCCTGATGGTGCATTGGAGCTACCAACGTTGAAACTTACATGGTTCTCCTCTCGTCCATCTGTGATTTATCAACAAAGACAAGAATCAGCAATGTCCGAGAATCGCGACGACCATCAATCGCACTCCATCACGGTTTGTCGATCGATGGTCAGTCACGACATCACTAGAATCATCAACTCTCAAGATTGAACACAAGTCGCGCAACATAATCACGAGTAACTGATAAGCCCTAATCTAGTAATCAATCACCCTAAATTGTTCTAATTCCGACCCAAACCCTAAATATTTTTCCTTTTTTCTTCAAACCACACAAACTCCTAAACTAAGAGATTTCGAGAACATACCGTTGATGTTAGGTTGATTAAGTGAACTAAACAGATAGGGGGTTGAAATATCGAGTGGGTTAGAACTCAAGATTGAGCAAAATCGGCCAAAAATTGATAGATAAATTGGAGGTTCCAATCACACTCGTTTGGAGGTTATGAATTTTTTTATGAAAATGGATTGTGTCGAACTTATAGGGCTTCGACAACTCCAGTATCGATCGACAGTCCATATAAATGGCCTCGATCCCGATGGTGTAGATCGTGTCCACTTTTTCACTTTGAAATTTCTTATAAATAAATTATTTATTATTATTATTATTATTATTATTATTATATTATTTATTATTATTATTATTATTATTTAATTAGATATCTACAAGTGAGTTGTCTCCCACTCAGCGCTTGTTTCAGGTCCTTAGCTTGATAGAACGTTAGATCAACCGGACGTTGGTATACCCAAGCGCACGGTCCTGAGAGTGCAAGATTTCCGCTTTATGCCCAGTAGTTCTTTCACTCTTTATCAATTTACTGTGAACTCTTCATTTTTCGAGTTTATGAGTACAATAGCTCAATATAACGTGACTTCTTTAATAGTGAAGGGTCACTGACCAACGAGAACGTAATTTCCTAGGAAATAATGTTAAACGGGAGTTGTAAAGAAGTACCTCGTCATTAGGTTCGAAATGCCTCAATAATGATCTTTTTTATCATGATAAGCTTTTGTTCTTTCATTGTACAATTTTGAGTTTTCATAGCGGGATATCTGATCTCGTCCAACTCGTTAAGTTGTATTAGCCTCCTTTCTGCAGTTGGTTATGCATCAAAGTTTATCATATTCGTCGCCTAAGCTTCTTTGCGTTCTAGTTCTACCGGGACGATGACAAGTTTTCCCATAAACTAAATGAAACGGGGTAGTTCCAAGTGGTGTTTTAAACGCATCCTGGTAAGTCAGAGCGCGTCATCTCAACCTTGTAGACCAATACTTACGGGTCGAGCCTACCCTTTCTTCTAAGATGATTTGGCGGTTAGAAACATCTACGTGTCCTCTAGTTTGCGGATGGTTAGGTTTAGCAACTTGGTGGTGACTCAGTGTTTTGTGAAAAGTTTTTTCAAATTCCTTGTTGATAAAGTGGGTACTGTCCGTCACTTATAACTATTCGTGGGACTCTGAATCTTGGAAGGATAATGTTTTTGAAAAGCTTGACGACACAACATCATCGTTTTTCGAAGTTGCTATAACTTCAACCCATTTCGATACATAGTCCACATCAACTAAGTTTATTTATTTTCGTTAGAAGAAGCAAAAGGACCCATAAAGTATATACCCCCATCAATCTAACACTTCAAATTCAAGTATGAAATTTTGCTCCATTCATGTCTTTTGCTGATTTTTTCTCTATTTGGCAAGGGTCACACTGTGCTATGTATGTTTGAGCGTCTTTAAACATAGATCGGCCACCAAAAGCCTGTCTGGAGAATCTTTGATACTGTTGAAACTAGCAAAATGCCCAGCATAATCTGATCCATGACAGTGATAAGAATGTCTGGGACTTCAATTTTCGCAACACATCGTCTGTATATGCCGTCTGAACAGTGTTTACAGAGGTAAGGTTCGTCCCAATAATATCGTCGGATTTTCTCTTAGGAATTTCTTTTGGTGATATCCTTTAAAGACTTCTGATTCTATGCCAGCCGGAATATTGTTCACTATTTTGGTGTACCGTTGTCTATCATTGATAAGTCGTGTTCTGTGCGCACACCCCCCAATTTAATGAATAAGGTGTGTAAAAACTTAGGCATACAAAACTGATTAAAACCCTATAAATAGTGTAAAATGCGGCCAAAGACTTTTCTTGCAATATTGGAACTTTTGGGTAGGATTTATAATGTCTTCAAATCATCATAAAGCATAGGCGGCTGCTCCGTCGATCGGTGGCCATAAGTCGGCGTTGATTGATTGTAAATGATAAAACAGTTTCTGACTTCTGGTTTTCAAGTAGAGGCTTCTTCAAAGCTCCAAATGATCCAAAAGCTCCCGGTCATGGCCAAGGAAATCACAAAACTGCTGACTTTGCAGTCATTGATCATCCCGACCATCTACAACGTGATCATGGGAATGCCCTGGCTTAGGGTATTTTTGTGTACTTGATTCGTGCTCATAAGTGCGGAATGATAGGTAGAAGGAGACATGTTGTTGTAGTGCATTCTCCTACTTCAATTGTTGATAAACATGAAGATCCTGCTTAAGGACTACTTCCAGATTGATATGGGTCAGTATATATCATGAATAACTAGGTAAAAGTAGGAGAATGGATCCGTTGGGCAGGAGCTTGCCTATCTATAGTGATGACCGCATGTCTTCCTACTCTATAGTTGATGGTTCCTACTTCCAAAGGTATCTTTTGGGTTCTGAGTCGTGAAACCATAGAAGGTGTTTTGAATTATATCTGCATCCTTCAGTGAGGATTGCCTGCATAACTTCAGTGGAGGGATCAAGGCATTTCATAGTTCATATTATTTGAGGTGCGTCAACCTAGATGGGCATATATCCTGGTGGACACGTAGTCTAGTGGGCCAATGGCCTAGTGGGCACGTAGCCTTGTGAACACATGGCTCTTTAGTTGATAGGAGTCATATGGTCTAGAGAGCACATGGCCGAACCAAATGGTACACTAGTCCATATGCTTTAATGAGCATGGTGTGTCGATGCGCTTCAGTGAGCATGGAGTGTTCCTGCTGATGGGCAGAAGATCATGGCCTGAACCAGTACTAAAGTTGTTAGACGTTTTGCAATGAGCATAAAGTTTCTTCTCGTTGATAGTAATCGCAGGGATTTGCCTGTTATAGGTATGTCAATGAACATAATCTTCTAGGTGTGAATTCTTGCCTTGGCAGCTGTAGAATTTGTGAGCTCTATAGATAGACGTCTTCTCCTCTTTCGTTAGGATTAAGAAACTTATTATTATAGCAGAGGTGTGCTTGTCTCTTAGAATTTGGAAATATTCATTATATCCTTAGATAATAAAATATATCCTTAGCTCGGATTTAGGAAGACTCCTTCTTCCCTAAGCTGATTATATTATATTAAGGAAGACTTCCATTAATCTTAAGGCAGGAGAAATCACTTGACCTGGAAGCCGGAAGCAAGAGGCAGGAATGGAAACCATGAATCTGAACATGGATTTCTCCAGGAAGGAATCAGAAGGCTGGGGTCCTGCTCGGAGCAGGAGTAATCTCTTCATAGATTATTTTACCCAACATTTTACCCCTTCTTTTCCATTTATCTTCTACGGAAATTAGGTAGTCCGTCAATGTAGTTGGGCTCATCTCGTCTGAAAATTGTAACCATGCTTTTGTCGCGTGTTAGACCGTTTAGGGCCATTTTGTAATTTAAGCATTTTTACAATTCTTTTGGAGAAATATCGTCTCATACGATGTTGGTTTATGTATCGTTGGTTCCGTGAAATAATAAAACTGATCGTAGAGTTTAGATAGCAATGGTGTTAAGTTAATCGTTACTGTTTTATAAGATTGATTTGAAGTTCTTACGAGAAAGACAAATTTTTGATGTTTTTCCAGAAAAAATCAACGGAAACTAATAGATCGTGTCTCGTCTCCCACGGGCGACGAGAAATAAGGCAGGTCTCATCGCCCACGGGCCGACGAGATTTAGAGCTGGTCTCATCGCCTGCGGTCGACGAGATTTAGAGATGGTCTCGTCGCCCAAGGGCGACGAACCGTTGAACGTGTCTTGGTGCCTTTCCGCAATGTTTGTAACCTCGTGTACTCCAAAGCTTATCCCTGTGGGATATTTCCGAATTTCACTACAAAACATGCTCTTAACAACAAAGATTTACAAAATATATACTCGTCGTAATTCCCTTGTACGTTACGAGGAAAACTATTCGTCGTAACTTTACAAGGACATTACGACGAATATTCTTATTCGTCGTAAAGTACTTGTAATGTTACAAGTTCTTTACGACGAAAATTATGTCCGTTATGTTTTGTGAAAACATGTTTATTGTGTGCTCTACAAAAGTAGTTTCGTTGTAAAATCATTGTGAGAAAGTTGTAAAAGCCTAGTAAATGTTTTTTTTTGTAAATTTGTTGTTATATCTTCACTTACCAGATTTGAAAATTTCATATATATATATATGTTCATTCTAATCATAACATATCACACAAATAAAAAAAAAGAATAAAAAAATGTTGGATGGTAGAAATATTTATGAGTTACGGAGTTGGATGTATACGCACAAGGATGCTAATGGTAGAGTGACCGATGTATTTCTCTGGGAGCTAGAGACATTCATGTACCATGCAGGTGGTACGCCGATCACGCAAGAAAGTGGTAAGATGTTCTATCCCTGTCGAAGTGCAAGAATTCAAATTTCCCGTAGTGAAACTGTATGGAAGAATTTGTTAAACATAGGTTTTACACCACATTACTATATTTGGTTTCAACATGGAGACGGTTATGGTGGAAATGAAGCTAGTAGTAGTAAAGTAATTTTCAGGATGCTGGTAATAGTCAAGAACCATATCATTTACATAATGAATATAGTTACCATTAGGAGGAACATATGGTAGATAATGATAAGGTTCATGACATGATTACTGATGCATTTTTACCTGAAATCACTACAGCAATAACTGTTGAAAGTAAAACTGTTGACGAATCAAAACTTAGATGCAAAAAGGTTTTATGAGATGTTAGCTACTGCAAATCAACCAATCTACCCTGGTTGTAGAGAAGATCTCTCTAAATTGTCTCTAGCAGCTAGGGATGATGGAATATTAAAGCATAGCATAATATACCTGAGAATTGCATGGATGCATGGGCTGAATTTTTTAAAGAGTGTTTTCCAGAAGACAACATGTCAGCTGAATCTTATTATGAGATTCAGAAATTGGTTTATAGTCGTGGTTGCCTTGGGAGATGATAGATGTTGCATCGACAACTGCATGATCTACTTAGAGGGATGATGAGAAGTTAGAAGAGTGTCGTTTCTACAAGAAGACACTATTCAAACCGCAAGGACATGGAAGGAATAGGGTACCATACCAAAGGATGTGGGTACATACCAGTTACAGAGAGGTTGAAAAGATTATATAAATTTGAGAGGACTGCTGGAGCGATGAGATGGCATGTTGAACATGTCCAGAGGGATGGCGAGATCGCTCATCCGTCAGATGCAAGAGTGTGGAAACATTTCGACACTGTACACCTTGATTTCGCAAAACATATTTGGAATGTCTATCTTGGGTTATGCACAGATGGATTTAGTCCATTTGGAATGTCTAGGAGACAATATTTTTTGAGGCCAGTGATTTTTACGCCGTACAACCTGCCACCGAAGATGTGCATGGAATAAGAATATATATTCTTGACCATATTAGTCCTGGTCCAAAGCATCCAAAACGGTCGCTAGATGTATTTATTCAACCATTGATACAAGATCTGAAGGACTTAGGGTCAGAAGGGGTGAGGACATATGATTGTTCCTTGAAAACAAATTTCACGATGCGATCAGTTTTGCTATGGACTATAAGTGACTTTCCTGCTTACGAGATGTTGTCTGAATGGACAACACATGGAAGGTTATATTGTCCATATTGTTTTGGAATGACAGATTCTTTTCAACTGAAGCATGGTAGGAAGAACATGTTGGTATGATTATCGTCGTCGATTTCTTCCCCTTAGTCATCGATACCGAAGAAACAAGACATTGTTTAGGTACAAAAGAGTTGTCAGAGGCAATCATCCTCCATATTTAACTGGAGAACAAATTGAACAACAACTTGATCACTATGGAGCTTTGGAAACTGTTCCTCGTGGAGGGAACTGGCATGTTCCTACAAATATGCCCGATGTGTATGGGGTCACTCACAATTGACACAAGAAGAGTATATTTTGGGACCTGCCTTACTGGAAGAATTTTCTTTTGCGGCACAACCTCGATGTGATATATATAAGAAGATTTTTTTTTATAACATCATGAATACAATACTAAATGTTCAGGGAAGACAAAAGACAACAAAAACTCAAGATTGGACTTACATGATATTTGCTCGAGAAGTGAGTTGCATATCAAGAGAAATGGAAAGGTTCCAGTTCCCATCTTCCTATTGTCATCAGAAGCAAAGACGACTTTGTTCAACTGGGTGGCAACATAAGTGAAGTTCCCTGATGGTTATGTTTCAAAACCTCTCAAGATGTGTTTAACAAGTTCAAAAGTTCTCAGGAATGAAAAGTCATGATTGTCATGTGTTTATGCAACGACTACTTCCATTATCTTTTACCGAGCTGCTTCCAACAAATGTACATGAATCACTTGCAGGTAAAATATTTTGATTACATAATAATTTATGTTATGATATGTTAATTATGATAGATATGGGGCATTGGAGCATTATTCAGGGACTTGAGCACACGTACGTTCAAGGAAGATGACATGCAACAACTCCATGAGAACATTCCGATCTTAATCTGCAACCTAGAGAAGATATTTCCTCCTGCATTTTTTGACGTCATGGAAATCTAGTTGTCCACCTCCCGTACGAGCATTGCTTCGTGGACCTGTTCATTATGAATGGATGTATCCATATGAGCTTTCCATGAAACATTTGAAAGGGAAAGCAAAAAATCAGGCAAAGGTCGAAGGGTCAATAGTTGTTGGGAGTTTGACTGCAGAAACACTGCAACTTCACATCATACTACTTCGCACCAGTAGTCCACACTAGGAAGGGGGTTCCTATAAGATATGATGATGGTGAAGTTCATCCCAACATATGCAGTTGACGGTGTTTCCTGACATTTTCTGCCAAATTGGACGATTTGGTGGTAAATTGAAAGAAGTTTGGTGGTCTAGTGAAGATGATAAGCATAGTGCCCACACTTATATTCTGCTCAACTACGAGGATGCAGTGACACGTTCGTTTGAATGGTTTAATATATATTGTTTTAAGTTATATATTGAAGCTATTAATTTTTGAAAGTTATTTATATATTGTGTATTTTTTGCAGCTTGTTTGTTACGCAAATTGAAGAAGCAATACCAGGAATATCCGCAAATGAGATGGGGAAACGGAAAGATCAACACTTTGTCAAATGGTTAAAGACTCATGTACGTTATATGGGAAACACTATAGTATAATACGTATTTCTAACGATGTTACTTTTGTTGTAGTTGATTATGATGATCCACACTACCCGGTATGGTTTTCTTGATTTGGTCTTAGGTCATGTAGAAAAGGTGACCACATCACCTATGTATTTCACACAAGGTTTTACCTTTCACGCTTATGAGTATAGAAGACGACCGACAAAAAGTAACTATAGAGTGTGTGTGACAGGCAAAACATACTTTTACGGGATTTTGCATGATAATATTGAAGTTGAGTTTGTGGGGTTACTTAATCTGAAGTGCATTCTCTTCAAATGTGACTGGTTCGACCCCATTCTGAACAAAGATACTCAGATTTAACAAATTCGATGTTGTCGATCTCAATTCTAGAAGAAGATACAACAAATTCGAGCCTTTCATCTTAGATTCTCAAGCCTGCCAAGTTAGCTTCATTACATACCCACGCCGTAGAGATTCCGGAATAACTTGGTTAGCAACTATCAAAATTACTCCTCGTAAACGAATAGTTGCTGGAGAAGAACCACCTTTGAAAGAAGAAGCGTGTATCACTGAGGTTGAAGTACCTGAACAAAAAAACAATGACATTCTTCTCATTGATCCGGATAACCTTCAATATGAAGTCGTCCCGACGAAATGACAGATGAAGCAGCGTGAAGATGAGTTCGGGTGAAAAATGATAATCATGACGGATGAAGCAAGTGAAGATGAGCTCAAGTGAATCATAATGAATGTAAACAATTGTTTTTAATATGTGTAAGACTTCATTTATGTGTACTATTCGGTTGGATTATATAACTTGTTAGTTCGGGTTTTATATTTGATCACAAAGAAAAAAATTGGAGTTTAGGGTTTAAGGAAAATGGGATGAATAGTGAAAGAAAGATGTTAAGTTATAGATAAGTGATTTGGTTTTGGGGTTTAGGGATTTGATTTATAGGGTTTTGGATCTATTCTAGTACATTCGTCGTAATTGAAAACACGGGCCTGGTAGTTTCGTCGTAAAGCTTTATATATAATTCATCGTAATGCTTCCTATTTAATTCGTCGTAACTGGACACGCGCGTAGGTAACTTCGTCGTAATAGAAAATACTTGTGCGGTAAGTTCGTCGTAATAGAAAACACTCGCGTGTAGAGTCGTTGTAACATTACGACGAATCAACTATGACTTCAATTTTTTATATATACCTGTATGATCAGTTACAAGGCTTTCCTCGTGTATTCTCCCAACCTTGTCCTCTGCAACTTCAAGGTATGTCTATTTTTTTAATTGTTTTTTAGGTTAGGTAGTTATAGGTGTTAGTCTAGGTTGGTTAGATTAAGGAACATAGTATTATTGGAAATTTATTAGAAAATTTGTCATAAACTGATTAGATACTTTTTAATATTTTTGAAAAACTGATTAGATATTTTTTTTGAAATTGATTAGATATTTTTTCATAAACTGATAGATACTTATAGATGGCACCTAGGAGACGACCCACTTATTGTGACATATTTGCATATAGTGTTGGGACATCATCTAGTTCAGCTCCATCATCTTCAGATCTGGAGGCGGTCCCGGAGTCACATGGATTTTCTTGGGCTCCTCCTCGTCCTTATGCACCCCACATACACGACCCGATGCCTCCACCGCCTGCCTCCATTCGAGGCGCATCCACCGGCCTCACATCTTGCCCCCAAGGAGCCGGAGTGCCATCCGGATTTGCTTGTCCCTCCATCTGCACCATAGCGCCTACCCATATACAATCGAGGATCTTCTTGCCTCAAATCTCGACGAGCAGGAATGAAAATTCCTGTACCCGATACCTTCCCAAAGGGTACCCTTATTGGTAAGTTTTTAATTTTATTATTTTGAAATTAAACATTATATTTGTTATACTCATCTAACAAGTTCATATTATTTCAGGTTTGGCGTCGATAACTGTGTCGGATGTAGCGTTTCTGTACGACCAAAGACTATTTCGTCGAGGCCCATCCCAACTGGAGTATGACTCCTGAGCACATTAGGTCTACGTGGGTTCAAATGTTTTGTGGTAACCGTGTTACATATTCTTATTTAATAATTATTTATTTTAATTTTTTTTCTAATTCATTTTATTTTCTTTGTTTCAGCCAAGGTGGCAATGGTTCTTAGCAATCAACGAGAGGGTTAAGGCGGGTTTTTTTTGCTAGAGCAAAGATTCGCCTTTGCAACACCGTCTATGACATGTGGGAGTACTACGGCTATGATGCCAAACCCACCGAGCTCCCGAAAGAGGTATGGGATGGCCTCATCGCCTATTGGAAGCTACCCGGCTCTTTCATTTTTAATTTTATAAATATTTGTTTTTAAAGGTCACTCCAAGAAAGAAGGGGTGGACAATAGGAATAGGATCCATCAATGACATCCCAAAGGCGACTTCGTCTTACTTGTCCGAGCCGGGATGAGGAGAATGCTCGTCTGAAGGCTCAGGGTGGACGACAAACAGATTCGTTTGCAATCGCTAGATAATCTTCTCGACGTTATGGCGGTTGGAAACCCTGTTCTACAAAGAGAGTTTGGAGGAGAGACGTCGAAATTTCAGTGTATAAGCGCCTCCCTCCGATCTTGTAGACTAGCCTCGAGACTCAACGGAAAGGAGCGAGACCTCCAACAACTACTTCGACAATGTCGAGCTCTAGTTTTTGTATTAAATATTTTAATTTTGTATTATAATTTAAATGTCATTTTATAACTTTGATATATTCATTTTTAATATTTAAAATTTTATTAATTTTGAATATTTTAATATATTTTTATTTAATAATTTTATTAATATATTTTGTTTTATTAAAATTTTCCCTGTGAATTTTACAAGGAACTAACAAGGAGCAATTTGTAAAGTCCTCATAAAGTTTACAACAAATTTACATGGAATTCGTTGTGCATCCCTCGTAACATATTACGAGAATTTAACAAGTTATGCATTGTAAGTTCTTCGTACATAATACAAGTATTTACTGAGTAATTTACTAAGAAATATTACAAGGTGATGTGGGGTTTATTTTAATTTTCTCACTTTCAAATTAACCCTATATTCCCACTTTACTCTCTCAATTAAGAGGTTCAGTGTACTACTTAGGTATCAAATCCACAGAGACCCTAGGATTGCACAATAGACTAATTGTTTTCGAATTAAAGCTAGATGAATTGTAACAATAACAATAAAAGCGATTTTTAAGATGATTTGGTTTATGAGGATTAAATTAAGAGATTAGACTTATGAGAAATTCTCAGGTATATTTAGATAATGCAGACTAATAGATTGCTAGGATTTTATTAAGCATCATTCTGAATTTAAACCTTAGGGTTTAGGAGATCGCTCTCGCGCATCTCTGAGCGTCGATTGATGGCAATAAGATGGTGTTGATCGATGCTCATTCTATATAGTACTAGTTTCGCGGTTTGATAGATTTTCTAACTTCTAATTCATCTCTCGTTTGTTACTAGTTATTTAGATTGTTTAAGATAAATTTCAGGTTATAACCAGGCTCTCGCTTGCACTATAGAACCCTAATTTCTAAGGTTGAGGCGATCAAATTCAAGTTAGCATTAACAGCAACTTAAACAAAGAACCAAGAAGATTTTCCTAACAATTTCTATAAAATCAAAAATACATTACTATCATTGAATAACCCTAAATCTAATAAACAACTACTCAAACATAGCAATAAAGAACATGAATAAACTCTGAATAAATTGCATGGAATAAACTTAGTATAAAGATAAGGAGTTCAAGATCTTCTCTATAATGATGATCATATCTTTATCTCCAATAGATGTAGCAATGTGTTCCAACAAAACTCTCTCTTAGGTCTTCTAACTTTTCTGAACCTCCTCTTTCTATGTAGTACATAGAGTATAAATATAAAACTCTAAAATTTAGGTCAAACTCGTCCAAGGGTAATCTTGTAATCTTTTGGCTGTCAGCGAATTGGTCGTCGATCGATGTCAGATTTGCAACATCAATCGATCCTTGTCATGTAACATTGGTCAACGCCAAGGTAGGGTCGTCGAACGATGGAAGTCTTGTACTTCGACTCTATCAATGATCAGCTATGGATTATTCTTCGCTAAATGCTCCAAAACATCCAAGTATCTCCAAAACATGCCTGGACCTGTAAAAACCTTAAAACACATAATAGACCCTAAATAGAGCCTATAACATGGCCTGAAAATGGTAATAAATATTCTATATAACAAGGAATTCACGAGGACATTTTACTAGGAAAGTACAACCAATTGTTTCCCTTCTCGGTTACGATGGATTTTATTTGTTGTAAACATTACAACGGCATTAACAACGAATTGTGCATTACAACGAGCGTTTTACAACGAATCACGATTCCTAGTTAATTTGTCGTAATGGGGACATTACGACAAATTAACAAGGAAATATGCCCTCGTAATAGGCGTGTTTCTTGTAGTGTTTTTCGAGTCGAGCTCCTTTAAAAAAAAGCTTTAGCAAACTTGGGCGTTCATTTCGAGATTACCATTTTTAACCCCAACATTTAGCTCCCCAGCTCGCAAGTCTAGAATGCGACTCTTGCGGGCGAGTGATGTGCGTTTATTTGGAATTTTTGGCCAGGAGTGTTCTCGAAATAATTGCAGGAGTTTTGTTGAGATTTTATTGCGAAAAATTTCCTGTAGTTTTGGCCCTTATTCCACACATGTTGGGGTCAAAAATGGTGACGACGGAATCAATGCCTAGAAATTAATGCGGAAACGTTATCTCTCTTTCTAGGAAAAAGAAAACTAGAAACCGTCACATCTGAAATCCTCATCGCCCTACCCATCTCGTCTCAGTCTATGAATCAAGCCGTACAATCGTAGAAAGAACCGCGTTATTTCCAAGTCTAGTCGCACGTGGGTGACTAGACTCTCCACAAACTCTAGTCACCCATGAGCGATGAGACGCGTGCAACGTCCGAGGTCAGGTCACCATATGGCGACCTGGACTAGTTGAGCTCAGGTCGCCATATGGCAACCCGGGCTGCTAGAGGTCAGGTCGCCATATGGCGACCCGACTGCTTGAGGTAAGGTCACCATATGGTGACCCAGATTTCTCGAGGTCAGGTCACCAAAATGGCGACCCGGACTGCTCAAGGTCAGGTTGCCATATGGCGACCCTGGACTGGGTGAAGTCATGTCGCCATGGGGCGACCCGAACAGTGTGGATCTAGGTCGCCATATGGCGACCCATGCTTCGCGTGTGCAGGTTGCCATATGGCGACCCGTGTTCAGTATGTGCGGGTCGCCACCCCGAGTGCAGTTCGCCATATGGGCGACCCGGTGCTTCTCGAGTGCAGGTCGCCATACGTAAACTTGTGCTTCCTGAGTGTCGGTCGCCATATGGTGACCCGTGCCTTGAGAGTGTGGTCACCATATGGTGACCCGTGCTTCCTGAGTGAAGGTCGCCATATGGCGATCAGTTCATGAGAGTGTGAGTCTCCATATGGCAACTCGTGCTTCCTGAGTGCAGGTTGCCATATGGCGGACCCGTGCCTTGAGAGGTGTGGGTCGCCATATGCCGTCTCGTGTCTTGAGAATGTGGGTCGCCATATGGCGTCCCGTGCCTTGAGAGTGTGGGGTCGCCATATGGCGTCCCGTGCCTTGAGAGTGTGGGTCGCCTATGGCATCCCGTGCTTCCCGAGTGTCCGTCGCCACATGGAAACTTGTGCCTTGAGAGTGTGAGTCACCATATGGTGACACCCGTTCTTCCCGAGTGCCAGTCGTTGTTGGGGTCAAAAACGGTATTCTCGAAATCAGCATCTTAAATCGTGTTTCTAGACGAATGCAGTCTCAAAATTGACTTAACGTAAGTCTCTGGGCCAAAACTCGAAAGAAAGGAACACAGGTCGACCAACTCGCCCAGATGGCGATTTTGACAACGCCAACTCGCCATACGGGCGAGTTGATCAGCATGGATCGACCAACTCGCCCGAATGGTGAGTTGGAAGGAACAGACCAACCAACTCGCCCGTACGGTGAGTTGGACTGTCCAACTCGCTATACGGGCGAGCTGGGTGGCATAACACGACCAACTCGCCCATACGACGAGTATGACAAGGCCAACTCGCTGTACGGGCGAGTTGGTAGGCACGACAAGACAAACTCGCCGTACGGGCGAGTTGGTAGGCACGACAAGACCAACTCGTTGTACAGGCGAGTTGGTAGGCACGACAAGACCAACTCTCCCGTATGGAGAGTTGGACAAGGCCAAGTTGTCGAACGGGCGAGTTAGATGGCACGAGCAATCCAACTCGCTCATTCGGCAAGTTAGATCAAATCATTCTAGTTTCACCTCGTCCTCGTTGAACTCCTTCTTTCGGATACTTGATCGAACTTATCTTTGTTCCGTCTCGATAAGAATTGACATTGGAACTTTACTGAAAGAACTTAGTTTTCTTGAGAAAGGATCGAGCCGATCGTATGAGACGATAATGGTTAACTAAAAACCTAGAGTCACAAGCCCTATACCAAATATCCTAACTCTCGGACAACGTCATCTTAGGCAATGTTATTTCGATAAAAATCCTAGAAACGCCTAAGTCAGAACACGGCCCGATGAGGTCTAAAGCTCGGCTAAAGGCCCACTCGTGATTTTATCCGAAATCAAGCCCAAACTTGTGACGGTTTATATTTTATTTTGAGGAAAGGATAAATGTTAAAATTGAAGGGATAAATGTCAAGATCGAAGGATAAATGTTAAGTTTCTGAAGATAATCATGAAGATCGAGGAAAAAGAAATATTTCCGCGAAGCGATAAATTCGCCATGGGCATAAGGGGAAAGAGCAAACCCGCCTCTAGAGGATTTATATAAGGACTTCAAGGGTGATGATGTAGAGGACACACAAAAATCTCTACTCAGAGCAAACATAGCTTAGCATTTAGAGTATTTAGGCAACTTTCCGTTATTGTTATTCGAGCTGCGACTCAATTAGGGTTTTGCAGTGTTAGGTTATTAGAATTAGGGATCTTTCCGACATATCTCATAGCCTAGGCTCCTATCCTATTGTAAACGCTCATACGCAAATTCGGAATAAGACATCTATTTGCTCTCTTTTTGATTCTTACTTTGTTTTCTATATTTACTTTGTATTCTGATTGATTGTGTTGTGGTTTAGCAGATATTCAGGACCACTTGGGAAACAAGGTTTTACTCTGCGTTCCTAATTCAATGGAAATCAACAGTGGCGAATTTTGGTTCCCACAGTTTGGCGCTAGGAGGGGATCTCAGATTATCTCACTCAAAAAACCACCAAACGCTTGAGACATAGAATGCCCGACGAAACAGATAGCTGTGTCATCTCTTCAAGAAAAGGGCAACGGCCAACCCGGTCAAACCTCTCAATGATCTCCTGTTCATTTAGCTAACATTCCATGATATCGATGTCTCAAGGATATTAGTCGACACCATAAGTTTGGCCAACATTGTCTTTAAAGAAACGCTCAGACAAATGAAAGTCGACATTATCCGTAATCGCGGCAGATCCAACCCGATAGTAGGGGTTTTCGGGAGAAGCTACCATGACTCTCGGCACGATCAACCTCTTGGTAAAAGCCGTTGAGCGTGTCAAAAGTTGTGGAGTTCGTGGTCATCGATCGACCCATGTCCTTACAACGCAATCGTAGGGACACCATGGTTGAACTCGATGCAAGAAATCCCGTCGACGTACCATATGTGCCTCAAGTTCCTAACCCGGCGCAGAATCGAGACCATCAGGGGGGTCGTAGAATCTCGCGAGTTTGCTTCATTGCAGAGTCAAAACGGAAGAATCGGTTAGCTGAATTTCCATTAAAAAAGAAAAGAAATCGTCTGCCATTGACAACCACCAGAACAAGAAGATACTGAATTCTTTTGGCAGTCGTGAGCAGTCGAAGCTTTGGATGGGAAACGAGAACCAAGTTGCGTGCCCGTTGTCTCGGGATTTCTAGACAAAGCGTTCCCAGATCGTTGTGTAGAGATTGGTGCAAACCTGAGTGAGTCTCTGAAAATCAGAGCTCATAGCTTGTCTGAAGGAGAACTCGCACACATTCGCATGGACCGCGGAATCTTCTTTTAGGTATGGTTAAACAGCTATCCCTTACCGTACATCATACTATCCGTCTCTTCCTTTGCTGTAATCTTCCTTTAATCTTCTAGTTTTCACTCTTCTTGTTTGCCGCGGACTCTGCTCTTAGAGTCGATTCCTACTCTCGAGCGTAACATAAATCTCCTTTTTTCCAATTCCACCAATTTTACAGATAATGACGTTGTGTCAGGAGTGCCAGTTCTCGGCGACAATTTTTCTGGGTAAGTAGAACTATTGGAAACAAATGGAAATGTTGAGACGAAATGAAATGTGTTTCGATTGGGAATCAAAGGAGAACGCAAAAGGTGATCCAAAGGACTGCTCGTTCGGTCCAACACGCCCGTTCAGCGAGTTGGAATGGTCCCTACTCGAGTTTCAATGGTATGCTGGTGTGGTCGTTTCGTAAATGTTTCAAGTTTTTTCAACAAAAGTTGTATCATAGAATGCTAACTCGTTTCATTTTTTGAACGATGTTCCACAAAATATTTTCACGTTTGATTTTACGAAAGCATTTTCGAAAAATGTTGTTGAGCTTTAACTGTACAAAATTTATTCCGCGAAATGTCATGAGTTTAGTTTTACGAAAGTTGTTTCGTAAAATGTTGCTTAGTTCAATTTTACGAAAGCCGATATGTAAGCGTGTTTTCGTGTTTGGCTGTACGAGAGCCATTTTTTCGGAAACTCACGTTTTGTGGCTGTTCCCCAAATTTTTTTTATGGGTTTTAGCCTTGAAACTTTGGCTGTGATGAGCTTAATTATGGGAGTCAACTTAATCGGAGATTTTCTCGTTTCCACAGGATTGATCCGAAGTGGATTTTGAGGTAGTTTTTACGAAATCTTAGGTTTCAGAAAACGTTTTGGCAGTGAGGGATACGATCTCTCGTTTTCCTTAGTTTAGTTTTCGTCATCTGTTTTATGTTCCGAGTGATTCAATAGAGATCAACTTTGTTTCTTTGAAAATTGTTCGGAAGAAGTACAACATGGGGGGGGGGGGGGGGAGGGTTGTACGCCCAATTTGATGTGCTTCGTCTCTCTGTGAGCAATCTAGGGTTCCTCCGCAATTTCTGGGAGAACAACCTCTTTTGGTCGAACCCTTATGCGCTGAGATTTTTCCAACTTGGTAATGATAAGAACTTTATAGGGTTTGATAGATTTAATTGTTGCTCTTTCTGTTTAGTGAGAGAAATCATGAGCTTGTTTCGGTGCTCCCCCTATGGTGAAAAATCGCGACTAGGTTTTCGATATTTTAATCACTGCGGCGTTTGCATAAGCGTTGGCGATGGGAGCAGTCACTGCTGGAGTTGTTTTTCCAGCGTTGTTGCGAGCTGCGGTATTGTCTTTCTTATTTCCAGAAATCGCTACGATGAAGCATTTTGTGGCCATGAGTTAGTGTAATCTGTACCCCCCCCCCCCCCCCTCCTTCTAGCGCCAAACTTTGGGAACCGAAATTCACACCGTCGATTTCTATAAATTAAGAAAGTCAAGAAACCCTAACTTTCCCTGAGGTCCCGGATTCTCTGCGAGAGCCAACGACACGTAATCGAGTAAACTTGGAAAACATGAAAAGATAAAAAAACGAATTTAGAAACAATAGATCTTTATTTCGAATTTGCGTACGAGCGCTCCAGAGACAAAAGCGTAGATGAAGCTTGTCTGGAAACATGATCACAAAGGAATTCGTATAACACAAGCAGCAAAATGAGACTAAGTTTGCTGTCTTACCACCTATGTCGAGAGAAACCTATGTTGCTGCAACTCGCTTAGCAATACGCGAAAAAGACAAAAAAAGGTTTGAAGGATTTGGGACTGGACCTTAACAAAGGCTGCCTACGTACCCCTTTCGAGGATCAAGTCAAACGTAGTTCCATTAAAAGAGTGGACCAAGAGATCGAACTGCCGGAGAAAGTTCGTCTGGTAATCGAGTGCTAGTCATAGAAACCGAGTTTTTTGAGAACAAAGCTTTGGGTTCTAAGTGCAATGAGTTGTAGAGTCTAATGAAAACAGAATCATCGAACAAAGATGGAGAAACGTCTAGGTATAACTCTCTCTTTCTAGCAACCTAAGTTCTAAGTTCTTATGAGATAACAGAGCTTCTCTCGGTCTAATCTTCGGATTCCTTTGCCTTTAGCTTCAGCTCCCCTTATATATGCCTTCTGGTTCGGTTCCCCTTTCCTTTTTTGCCCCTAGGTCGAGTTTATCACTTCTAGGAAATACTCCTTTTTATCTCGATCTTCATCATTATCTTGGAAACTTGACATTTATCTTCCGAGTTTGTGAGATTTATCTTCTTCTGCGACTAAAGATACACCGTCATAACATTGTTGGGCTCAATTCCGTATGAAATCGCAAGTGGGTATTTAGCCGCGTTATAGGGCCTCTTTGAGCCGTTATTTCGACTTAAATATTTTTACGATTTCTTTGAAAGAAAGTTTAATGATACGACGTCGATTTAGGTAAGAAGTTCACACATCTCGTATACTTTAGACAATTGTGATGTTGAGTTAACCGTTGCCGTTTATACGATAACCATGAACTTCATCCGAACAAAATGAGCCTTTGGGCGTTTTTACCCTAAAGTTCCAACGCTAACTTCGATTGAGACGAAACGAAGAGCATTTCGATCGAATATTCGAGAGCTAAGCCAATGGGTATGGTCTCACTCGCCATATGGCGACCTATCGAGCTGTATTTGGTGACCCGGGGTTGTGTTTGGTGATCTAACTTGTTTTACATCATACAATCTCGACCGGTAACTCCGATTGAGATTGACACGGAAAAAGCATTTTGATCCAGGACTCGAAGAGCGGAATACAAAGGAGAGACGCATGCTCGCCATATGGCGACTCAGACTTGGAGAGCCTAAGGTCGTCATATGGCCAACCCTGGTCTATGAAAGCCAGGAAGCCCATATGGCGACCCAGACTGGATGAGGTCATGTCACCATATGGGAGACCCGGGACCTTGGAGAGGTCATGTCGCCAGTATGACCAACCCGGACTGCTCGATGGTCAGGTCACCCATATGGCGTCCAGACTGGTTAAGATCAGGTCTGCCACTATGGCGACCCGGGACTGCTTGAGGTCAAGTCGTCATATGGCGACCAGACTGCTTGAGGTAAGGTCGCCATTTGGAGACTCGGATTGCCTCAAGTCAGTCACCATATTGCGGACCTGGACTGCTCGAGGTCAGGTTGCCATATGGCGACCTGGATTGGGTGAATTCAGGTCACCAGTATGGCGATTCAGACTGTGTGGGTCTAGGTTACCATATGGCGGACCCATGCTTCGCGTGTGTAGGTCGCCATATGGCGAACCGTGATTTCGAGTGTCGGTCGCCATATGCGACCCGTGCTTCCCGAGTGCAGTTTGCTATATGGCCACCCGTGCTTCTTGAGTGCAGGTCACCCTATGGCGACCCGTGCCTTGAGAGTGTGGGTCGCCATATGGCGACCCGTCCTTCCTGAGTTCAGGTTGCCAAATGGCGACCCGTGCCTTAAGAGTTTAGGTCGCCATATGGCGACCCATGCTTCCTGAGTGCCGGTCGCTATATGGCAACCCGTGCCTTGAGAGTGTGTGTCGCCATACGGTGACCCGTGCTTCCCGAGTGTCGGTAGTCACATGGCGACCTGTGCCTTGAGAGTGTGGTCACCATATGGCGACACGTGCTTCTCGAGTGCCGGTCACCGTATGGAAACCCGTGCTGCCGAGTGTAGGTTTCCATTATGGCGACCTGTGTTCTATGAGATGGGTCGCCCTATGCAGACCCGTACGTTATGTTTGCGGGATCGTCATGTGGTGGACCCGTACTTTACGTGTGGGACTTGTTGTATGATGACTTGCTCCTTGCGCTTGATCGTTCTTCGAAAACTTTTGTTAGCGAAGAACTCAGAAAAAAACCATTTTCAAGGACTTGAGGCCGTTGATTTCGTCATCACTGATTTTGACCCCAACATCAATATGATTGCGTTTATTATTTTTCGGAACCAGCATAGTGTAATCATACGAAGAACGATACCTCCAAAAGAAATCGTAAAAATCGTTTAAATCGCAAAACGGCCCGAAAAGATCTAAAACACGATTAAATTTCCCACTTACATTTTATACGAGAATGAGCATAATTACGATGACAGAGCCGTCCCGTATTTCTGCAAGGAAGATAAATGAAAACGATAAGGAGATTTCCACGGATGGATAAATTCGAATCAGGGAAAAAAGAAAAGATGATCGACCTTCGAAGGCATATATAATAGAAGCAAGGGAGAGGGACGAAGACACACAAGAAATACTCTGTAAATTAGTACTTAGAGCAGTTTAGACAACTTTCCGTTTTTGTTATCGATCTGCAGATCAGTTAGGTTTTCAAGTCTTAGGTTGTTTGAACTAGGGAACTCGCCGACATCTCTTGCGCTCAGGGCTTTTACCTGTTGTATACGCTCATACCCAGATTCTGAATAAGATCTCTATTGCTCTGTTCTTCATCTCAATTTATTTTATTTCTTCTGTTTTTTCATAACTTGATTACTTGTCGTTAGGCACAGCAGAAATCCGGGAACTCAAAGAAATTTAGGGTTTCTTAGATTTCCTCCGATTACGGATACTGACGGTGTGAATTTTTGTTCCCACAGTTTGTCGCTAGACGGAGAGGGGCAACAGATCAATCTAACTCACAGCCGCCAAGTCACATGGTCAAATATGGCTATATACACTACGGACAATCAACCACCTCGCGATGGCAATTGCCGTCGGTGAAAACGCCGAAAGCACTACAGCAGCCAACGCGTCTGCGGCTAACACATACGCAACACCGCCAGCATTCGAGGAAATTAAAAAGATGTTCTCGACTCTCAAAAATAAGTCGCCAAAGCAATACAAGCTACACGAACTTCTCTTAGACTACACTAGCAGGCTTAGAAACCCGCTAACTAGCGAGAATTAGGGGTTTTTATTTCTGTGATGGGAACGAATAGAATCGGCGGATGAAGACTTGACTTTATGACTTTTGCGAGCGACAGGCCTACTAACACAACAGAGCGTCCTTCTGATCGTAAATCCAACGATAGGCAAGGCGCCTGACGTGACTTTGGCCTAAACGCCGCGAAAAAAAGCCAGCCTCTCGAGCAAGAGACGGGAGCTGAGTGAAGTTGGGATACGCGCGTCAACAATGGGAACCTAGTCGATTAGTCAGAACCGCTTCGAACGAGGATGCCGATG
>CAJHQP010004993.1:0-49822 GCA_905132765.1 Moricandia arvensis | reverse complement strand
AATGTCCGATAGACTAAGATGATTACAACCAGAGAGAAACTCGACGATAAGCTAATAAGCTGACATAATTAAAATATAACATCACTATTTATATCTAAAGTATCAAATTCACGGCAATCAAACTTTATTAGTTTTTTTGACATCCACACTTAAAAAACTTTACGCGTCTGATTGGTTGAATTTGTGATTTTAATTTTTCTGTTGTAGAATAAATGCTGCATATTTTTTGTTGTAGCTCTAAAATTGTTGCTGTGATTTTATGTGTTATAAAACTCACAAATTATTAATAATTTTCCAAAGCACTATTTTTTTGCTGTGAAAATATAATGTCTACAGCCTCAAAAATGAAGAAAAAAAAACGAAGCTGTGGGTTTCAAAATTAACGCAAAGCTTGATTGTTAAATATTGTGGCTGTAAAAATATTTTTGGCTGTCTAGAGCAACCAAAGCACTAACCAATTAACCTCTACACTTGTAGAAGTGCTCCATAGAGCCAAATATCTACAACATAAATTTTATGGGCTTTTCAAAATAAGAAAAAAAAGTTATATTTCATGTTATTAAGTTTTATTCAAAACTACTTTATAAACAATAAAATTATAGTTCTAGCTTATATAACACTTTTTGTCAACGCTTATACAACACTTTGTAAAAATAAAATTATTATGTACTCCTAATTTTTTCTAAAAAATATTATTAACATATCATATGTAAATTTGAGAATTATATCTTTAGAAGAGCTCTCAGAGGGAACTGAACTTATGATCTCTTAAATACCTACTACATGTTTTAGTACTAGACCAACTTCTTGATGGTTAGAAGTATATATATATATATATTTAAATATATTACTTTTGTGACAATGCATATTTTTTTGTTTATGATAGTTTCTAAAAAAATGTATTTGACTAGAGAGATACATTAGAAAACTTGTATGTCAAATATCTCTGATGGCAATTTGTTTTTGGTAAAAAAAAAACTGATGTCAAAATTAGCAGGCGATATGTCCATTTTACGGGGTATACTTTAAGAATCGTAACTAAAGGTGACAACTCGTTTTCAACGTTCCCATGAGTAAATAAACGCACGAGTTTTGAATTTGTATTTAGGGCTTTTATTTGTAGTTTTTTTTCCCAATAAGTTAATTTTTTTGATTCATAATTTTTGCAAAAAAAAATTGTTTTATTTGTGTAGACTACCAACATTATAGACATAAGTAACGGATGTTGCCATTCAAATCTTTTTTTTTTTTTAATATTAGTTAGTCATAATTTCTTATAACCAAGGAGTTCTAAACACTAGACCCACACATCTTTGATGAGAGGCGAAGAGAAGAAGAACAAAGTGGTGGTGGGACTTGGGGGTCTTCACCTAATCTAACGGCACCGTTACCTCTTACTAGTTACGAAGAAGAATCTAATATAATGGCTTTAAGGATCTGTCATTTTACATATATGACATTCACTAGCTTCCAATTATTTCTAGCCACATGTACTTGTCTACTTACAAAATAATTGCTAGTGCAATTGCTTTCTCTGTTTCGGATAAAATGCAAACCCACTGAATCTTGTGATGTGCGAACCACTTGAACCAAGTTTTCTAGTTTTCTCTTTTCTCGGTTGATATAAATTCCAAGTGTTAGATTTAATTAATCTTGTTTTTCACCATAATAACGTTAAATACTTACAACGGGCTGACTTTAAAATATTTAGTGAGAAATGAAATTGTGTCGACAGAAAACATCAGTTGACTTTATGTTACTACAGAGCGTCCTGGTTCATTTGCTAACGAATGGAGTGGTAACAAGGTAAAATACTTAAAATGAAAAGAATCACCAGCCATACATATATGTTTTAGATTCACATAACCTTTTCACTGAAGTAGTAGTTTAGGCTTTTAACATTACGAATATGCTTCCACTTTTTTATTTTCACTGTTAATAATTCAACTGCAAGTCGCATTATGATTCTTAATTGCATCGTTCTACATATGACCTTTAAACATATATATTATGTCAACTGCGGCTAGAAAAATGAACTTTGTTTTCATTCCCAAATATACTTTTTATCCAATAGTAATGTAAGAATGTTTCAGCGAGATTAATATTCAGCATTCAAAAGTCTAGAACCTTGTGATTTTGTGACTATACGTTTTGACTGTTCATTGTAGTGCTGTCTATCTATAGGGGTATATGTATGTGTGCAAAGGCCAATGATAGATAAGGAGAAACAAGCCAAGTTTTGAGAACATGGCTCATTGAAATGATGAAAGACATAATTAGATTAGAGAAATGGTTACCTTTTGTCCCATATTCTTTTGGCTTTATGAAAAGACCAGGACATATGAGTTAATATTAAATAGCCTTAATTTTCTTCTTTATATGTTATACACAAGCAAATATGTCGTTATATATATACACGAGTGTGATATACACAAGTGTAAATATAATGCTACTTTATTCTTGCTTTTTCTTTTTGATAATATTTAAAATTATCAAATAGGAGTCCAGTAGTATGCTAACATTCACAAGTGATATATATATATATACACCTTTCTCCTTTATTTCATGGCATAAAATGTATTAACTGCGACATGTATCATGTATCATAATGTTTGCATTAATATATGTATATATTATTATTTATATTCAAACCTGTCCAAGTTTAATGGCTAAACGACACAAATATGATCTGAGTGATAAAACATATTCAAAAAGATGCTAAGCAAAAATGTTAATATACTTTGAATTCCAAATTTACTATTTTAAATATATTTATCTTTTTGTCAAACAATATAAATATCTAATTTTTATTATAAATAATGGTGGTTGTTTGGTGGTAAGCAAATATTCTGAAAACTAATCAGTTAGGACTCATAGATTATATATAAAAACAATTAACGGCTAAAAATGAAATTTCGACGAGTTATATATATATAGAAACAAAATTTGGACAGACTTATTAAACAACGTTAAAATTGTCTTTTTGGAGTTTACGAAGTACGACTATTCTGATAAAGAAAGTGTAGAAATATTTACCGACCGTAGACAAAAAGCATATATTTACCGACCAAGTCAGAGAAAAAGTAATTAGGTGAAATAGTAAATATTTCTACATGTAGTTATTGTGAAACACGTTCTCTAGTTGTTTTCACTTTTTAGTTTTTTTAGTTTTTACCAACTTGTTTCTCCGTCAACCAGAACTTATTAATATGTAATAGAGATAGAATTTTTTTAAATTTACTATATTATTGATATTATTATTTTTTATCTTCAATAAAAAATTATTTTTATAAATATATTATTATTTTTTAAATTAAAGACTTTTCAATTAATTATAATTCTAAAATTCTTATTCCAAAACTCTATATTATTTTACTTTCAATTCTAAATTTTAAATTTAAATTAATTAATACGAAGATTATAAGTATTTAAAAAAATAAAAATAAAAATGATTAAAATAAACATAAAAATAATAATAATAATATGATATTTTAATCCTACAAATATCAGTATATATTTATAATCCTAGTACAGTAATTCTCAGAATTGCAAACTGCCCGAAAATAACCCAATAAGTCAACACCAAACAAACTAGTGGGCGGTCAACCAAAGAGACTAGATGTTGAAGTTACAACTAAATGCGACGACGGTTAAACAGAGTATGAAAATTAAAATCAAAAGAGAGACTTCAAATGAATTCACACGCATAATTGTTGATTTTTTTACGAAACAATTCAAAGCATTCACACATATGTGAAATTAAAGTATTATTATTGATTAGTAACATATTTTCCTGTTTAAGAACTTTCGTGTAAATAAGTAAAGAGTTTTTTTTTTCTTTCTCAAAAAAAAAACTAATAAATTAGTAAAGAGTTGTTTAAAAACTTTAGAGAAATCAAACTGTTAGGATCGAACTATCATAATATTTGTTGAGACGATATTAACTTTTGTCGTACGGATCGAACTAAGTCCTTTAACACAGGAGTAATAGTTTGCTAATTAGCAATTCCAGGAGGGTTGGTGACATTGGACCGTTGTGTCTTTTGGTCAGCCAATCAACACACATACATAGGTTAGACACATGTGGATCGACATATACGCATATACTGATATACACATGCTTCCATGTGCATGTTCATTAAAATTTCTCTCTTGTAGAGAGACCACATTGCGGAAGTAACTTGTGGTGCTCTGGCATTCATCATTTGACAATGATTCGTAGCTTTCGTTATAAATATAATGGTTGTAATAATCTTCTCAAAAAAACTAAAAATCATCGGTTGATTAAATTAATACTAGTATTAATCTTCAAGTTGCATCATCTTGGATCTTTAATAATTCCATTGTAAAATAATAAACAGCGTCACAAGGACATATACCGAGTTTCCTTATGCCGTGTCTCACGCAGCAAGTTGCAACTCGTCGGCACATACACACACACATACAAGAAGCATAACAGTAGAGTTTATTTTAACAATACTAAACTATCTGAGGCAACATCACATGGCTGGATACGTTGATAGCTCAACACAAAAACAGAAAAATAAAACTGATGAAACTGAGAGAAACTATAAACGATTTTGTAACGTTATGATTTTTATAGATACCTAACATCCCTCGTTACAAAGCGCAGAGATATCTATTCACATTGCAAAAACACATGAAGCAACCAGAGGTCATTAGCTCAATTAGAAAGGATTTTGACCATTGTGTTAGAGGTTTTCAATTCGAATGATCACTATAACGAAATAAATATTGCATGTTGTGGTTTCGAATCTAGAAAAATCACAGGTTTTAGCTTCGAACTTCCTCGTATTCAGAAAAAAAAAACATGTGAAGCAACTTATAACTGAAAATTAAAAACAACTCCAAGTAAAACATTGAACCACCTGAAAAACACTCCAATAAACAATAAGAAAAGATTTAAAGTAAAACTCGACATGGTAGACTCATAGATAACTCTAGAAGAGTTAGAATGGGTCGTAACACGAATTGTTCTTTGTGACAAAAAAACAACTGTTCAGTTAGAAGAACTCTTGAAATCAAACATGTAGCCGACCAAATACAAATTTTCTAAACTTTCTTTGTACATATCATTATTTTGCAGAATTTAGGCTATTATATATCTGATGTAAATCTGATGCATTTTGTACGCATCATTTCATTTTCTTAACTTTCTTTGTACGTATCAACAAAAGTAAACTGTATGACGTTATATTTAGTAAAATAATATGATGACGCCTCCCGCATTTGCTTTGCTAGACCAAAAGCTACGGTTCTAGAAAAAATAAATGGATTTGTTGTCTGAATGTCTTATGATAAGTTTTAACCGCTGTAAATATACAAGAAAAGTGTCAGTGAGTGTAGAGAAAATCTGATGGTTACTTTCTGTATCATATCATTGTTGTTATGTTAACGTCAGTCTCTACCTACTACTGGCATTTACTTGTTTCTATTTATTAAGTTTGTAGCTTCTACGCTATATACTGAATATAAAGATTGCTTAGACATTGAAAAGCCTATTATTATAACTAGACTCGGTATAAGACAATAATCGGCCTTCGATAAGAGTTCAAACACGTTACAGATGGAAGTCAAATCCAAGAGGAGAAAGGAGACGACTAAAGGGATTTATTTTGAAGGTAGTTTTAGCTATCTAGCTAGGGTAAGTTTACAAATATTTGCAACTCTCTACTCATTTTACAGAGGTTAATTAATTGACTTGGTTATCTTGTCCCCAAATTAATCCAGTTTATAGAAAAAGCTTGATTATAGAAATGGTAATATATTAAACAGATGATGACTAAAATATATAGAGATGCAGGTATAAATTAGGTTACATACATATAAAATGAGACATATTTTTGTATTTGAAAACGACATATTGAATAATATTATCAAGGAAAATTTCTCAAAGATTTGACTTGTGAACATGTGACATGTACGGATAAAGATATTTTGGGCAAAATGAAAGGATAAAACAGCGAGTGGCCTAATATTTATTGATACATTTGGATAATTTAAAAGGGCACTAGACACAAAGGGACAACTCTGCTAAGAATACAGTTTGGCGCTACCACTAGACCTAATTTTCTTCGTGTTCTTGTAATAATTTATATGTATTTTTCCAGATTTAGTTATGTTATATTCATTTTAGTTATTTTAAAATTTACAATGTTAGGTTTTTGATATTTAAATTTTAGTGATAAGTGTGGTATCATGCATGTGTTTTCTTTTTGAATCCATTAGGTGGCCATGCCTGTACATGATCTGCTTATTCACACCCCACTTCCTCAATTCACATTCCAACAAATATTACAACCTTTTTATAATAAATGAAAGCTTTCCTTTTTGCCTAACATTTTTGTATATCTCCTTTTGATCTAATTTTGCATAAAGATATAGTAATGGTCATTAGTGAAAGACATATTACGATGGATTTTATCTGCAAGATCTTGATGTGTATCTAATCATTTGTTGTGTTAATCACGTTGATTAGTTCCTCTCGTTCGTTTATTATATTTTTTAGCTTATAATCGAAGCCACATGTGCTCAACATCATAAAGAGTACATGACAACTGAAAAAATCTTGGGCTTGTACGTTGCAATCCGTTAATGAATTGTAATATAGGTACGATCCAAATCTATTGTCAAATCGTTGCTTTTCTTTAATTATCAATTATATACAACTTTAGGTTACCTAAACTCTGTGATTTGCTTTTAGAGGGAGATTACTATGCGTAAGTGTACACTCTACTATGGAAAATTTTATCTACTTAAAGTTCAGTTATTTGGTCGAAAATAAAAGAAGACTAGTGATCAATCATTCAAAAAGTGGAATGCGGTAGTGCTCTACAGTATATATAAAGCTCCATGACAGTGAAATTGATTGGAGTAGGATATAAGAGTAGTTGGAAGAATATTAATAAAGATTATGTTAGACAAGATAAAATAAAACTTTGCAAAGATTCTTTGGAACACATTTTGATAAAAAAAGGTTATATATATATATGAAACAAAGGAATAAAGCTTAAACCGTACAATCACGGAAATAATAATCAGTATTTAATTATAATGATCCATGAGATGGATGACACTTCAATTAGGAATAAGCATATCATCTTTTCACTTTTAATAAAAAATGTAACGATTATATCTTTGCGTTTGTCTCAGCGAATCTTAAAAAGCTTATTAGAAATGAAAGTTTTATTTTCTCTTTTTTTTTTGTTTGTTGTTGTTAAACGGCTTTTAAGAAGCTGAGTGTAATTTAAACGAAACCAAGATCAAACTAGTGTAAGTATAAAACTTTTAAATTAAATTTTTGTAAGTAAAAAAAGTTGGAAAATCAAACTCGTGCAAGTATCTTAACTATCTCGAAGTTATGTGTAAATACTAATTAGTCGTTAAGTAGTAACCATAATTGGTTAAAACTTAAGAAAGTTTCTCTTGTTGAACCTTTTTTTCTTTTGCAAGTTGGAGTTTCACAGAAATGAGAACAAAGCGAAAAGGAGATAAATTTAATCAAAGTGTTATAAATGTTCACAGAGATTTATTGGCACTAAAATTAAGAATAGTGGAATATGGGCTATACTGTGAAAGAAGTTTGCAGGTTGGACGCTTTTACAAAACTGAACGAGGACATGGTCATTTGACTCATTTTGTGTCTGCCTCCTACTCTTTTGCAACTTAAGAATAAAAAACTTGTAGTTATTATTTTACCTAATAACCGGGTGGTAGTCTAGTGATAATGTTTTGAAATTTAATGTTTATCCACATTAGTTTTAGGTTCGATTATCTCAAATTAAATTATCATTATTTGATCAATTTAAACTTGAGTTTCGGTCTAAGTGGTTTACGTGATGAATTGTAACAAATGATCGGTTTATTCTTTGTATTAGTTGGATAGTATTTTAAATTCGAATCAAATAATATGATAACTAGTTCACTTTGTAGCACTATGTGCGTTCCTCCTAAAACCGATCAGATAAGTAGATTGGGTTTATCAAAAGAAAAAAAAAAACTCGTATCATCTTTTTACTCATTGTTAATTAAATTTCTTACATTCACAAAATTGGTTGCTATTTTAGGGTAGCAACTTTGAAGAAATCGTGTGAAAAAGGGATAATCTCAACGTGTGAAACAACATCGATTTAGAAGTTGTAGCCAACAGATCTGATTGGGCTGTGAGGCCCACATAGAATCCAAACAATTGGAGAAGCACACTAACTGAAAAAGCTGGCCCTATTTATCTTGTATCAACCAAATGATGGCCAACAAATAATTTTGATGGGAAGTGAGATTACACTCTTTGGAACATAGACATTCGAGAGATGATCTTAGTACTATTTAAAATCCACTACAATAATAATTCTGATAAGAATAACAAAAACAATTCGATACCAATAGTATTTTCCTTGCATGGAAATGTTCCAATAATTATAAATAAAGTTTTTGACTTTTAAATAAATCCGATAAACCTCCAAATCTCAAAACTCTAATGCCACAACTTCATGCAGAAACCAGACTGGGCAACCGCAGACGCACTACCGCCAATCGCAGAACGCTTACTCGAAACGCGGTCGCTGAAAGTATGAACAAGCTGCTCAGCTAAAGCCACAGGATCATCAGTAAACGTATCAATGAATGTCTTCACAACTCTAATCTCTTGTGGCGTCGCTCTTAAGCCATACCAAGTCAGAAACTTCTGTCTAAAATCTTTCTCAATGTGTCCTGAGCATTCTAGCTGTCTTATGATCTTCACACAATGCTCAAGTCCACTCTCTGATCCTCCGTTTGCTGAATGATGATCACCGTTGTTATTGCCGTTTTCTTTAACAGGTTTCTTGTTTCTAGCTTGACGGTTCTTGGTTTGGTCTGACCTGCAAGGAGTAATGGGTAAAAGGCTCGTAGTAAGAGGGATAAGAGCTTCTCCGTTCTTGTCTGGAACAGCTTCCTCATCCGAAAACACAACGTTCTTCTCAGTCTGCACAATGTCTGTTGTCCTTTTTGCAGCGTGTTCCTCAGTAGAAGGAGAATCTTTTGTCTGGTTTTGAGGAACAATGTAAGCGTTGTTGGATTCAGCTTCAACAGAGGAAGGGTTAGAAGACAACGTGCTGCAGTTTGTGAGAGGGCTTTCGCTTCTTTCTTCTTCAGAGCTACGCGTCCAGACACTGATCTCATCCACTCCAGGTTCTCGTGTTCCGGTATAGGACACAACTTTGAAGCAATACTCAGAAGCTGGAGCTAATCCAGAGACAACAAATCTTGCGTTTGGAGTAAACAATGTGCAAGTTGACTTCTCCTGATACTCTTTCTCTGTGACCTTACGATGCCATATACTGTAATGAACTATCTTTGCAGGTGAAGTGACTTCGTTGGATGCTAGAATCACTGTGAGTGAAGTCGCGTTAACATCCTCGAATCTGATCTTGGTTGATGATACTGTGGTTGCTGTATCTGCAGACACCTCATTGCTTGTAGGCAATGCAGCAACTTCATGAGGTGATGTTTGAAGAGATTCAAGAGCAGAAGAGCAAAGTTTCTGCACATCAGGTCCTGATTGTAATCTGTTTACAATCCCTCTACCCATTTTCGAAGGAAGACCAGTGAGAGGACCCACATCAGCTTCAAGACTCTTCACAGCTTCATCAACAACCTCACACAGGTTTTGGTATTTAATAGATCCATTTATAAGTTTTTGAACTAATAAAAGACGGTAGCATAGTACGTCTACCCTTCTGGTTTCTTTAGCAATAGTCAATTGCTTCTTCCAACATTCAAGCAAGCTGTTTGGTTTACCACAAGAGACACAGTAGAAGCAGCAACCACCCTCACTTTGCTTGTCTTTTGCAAGGCCAGATTTGTCACTCTTGAAAGCACATTCAAGATGACAAGAGAATCCGCAAGAATCACCTTCAAATGGAGGATCTGAGCTACATGTTAACCAGAGGCTAGGATCTTTGTTATCATCATACTTACGACAAATGCAACAAGAACACCTTCTGCAAAACGAGTCTCCCTGTCTCAGTATGGCACGGCAAGCCAGATTGTTGCAGTAGATAGTATTCTCCTCACCTGACCAGTTTCTATTTCCGGGTTAGTATGCACCAAAACGTCCATAACCGGAAAGAAAAGAAGATTTGTATACCTTTAGTATTAACTGAGTTGCAGCTCCCTGAGGCATTGTTACTCGTTGGAACCACATAACGAGTAGGTTCATCGACCTTCCTTTGTCTCTTTGTGTTTCTCTGAACAGGCAAACATTCAGAATCTCTCTTCTTCTTCTTCTTCTTCTTCTCAACATACTCACCAGAGTTTTTCTCGTTTACAATTTTCAAAAGAGCCTCAATGATCTTGACTTTGGTCAAGCCAGTATACTTTCTCTCTTTTCCCATTTCAACGCATAGGATCTGTAGAATCTCTTGGCGGCTCCATGCCTGCAACACTTCAGTAGCTAGGTGTGATTGCTTTGACAGCTCATAAACAAGCTGTCTCTTCTCATCAACACTCATTTCACTGCATTTCGATGAGCCACCTGCAGCTCCTGTATATATATATAGAAGAAAACAGTGTGAACATTTATAACTTTAAGTGAAGGCAGTGGAGAACAATGTTGTAAACAGCAACAAAAAATTATTCAAGACTGATACAGGAACCTGCCTTAAAATCTTGTGTCTTATCTTTACACAAATGATGAAACTTCACGTAAAACTTGTTTTATTCATTTAAAACAAAGTTCAACTACCATCACAGGAGAACAATGTTGAGGTTAAAGAGGGAATCAAAACAACATGGCAAAAGCAAAGGCCATGTTCTTTTAGAATGAAGTTGAAAAAATGGACCAAGAACCAAAGCGATAGGAATCAAAACATGGGTTCTGTTAGGTAAGAATTAGAGCCCACATTCATCAATAAGTTACATCTCATCTCATGGAATCTTATTCTATACATAACAAAAGTCTTTTGACACACGATTAAATTATGAAAACAAACTCCAATATATGAAACAATGATAGTGGGAAAAAAACAAAGAATATGGAGTTGGAACCAATAAACAAGAAAAGTGAAAGACTCACCTATCAGAATCACTAATGAAAAACATATCAAAACAAAACAAAAAGATTAAGAAGCTAGTAAGGTAGATCAAGTAGCAAATCAGTGAGTACTAAAATCAAGTAGCAAATCAGTGAGCAAATCAAGTAGTAAAGTCTCAAACTTTTGAATAAACAAAAACACAAATTTGAACAAATACAAATCAGCATCCAAAGCTTCATCACCAGCTGGTAATAAAATATGAATATTATTACAAAGCTACACGAATACAGATAAATCTTAAGCAAAGCTGAAAGTACCATCGAGAGAAGAATCCATTGGAGCTAAGAACGTACAAGAGAAGTTAGTCAAACCCACATTACCATAACAACCTGCGATGTGAAGAAGGCGACAAAAAGATTAAAAATAAAAATAAAAAAAAATTTGTGGGTACGAAATAAAACAGAGAGAAAGAGGATTAGACAGAGAAAGAGAGATCGGCGAAAGAAAAAGGAGAAGACTTTACGCAATAAAGGAAGAAGCTATTTGGTTCGTCCACCAAATAATTAGATAACCGGACCGGTTTGTTTCTCTCTCCCTCTACGCAAGTAGTTCCGGCGAACTGAGGCTAGAGAGAGAGAGAGAGCAAAGGGAAGAGAGAGAAAGCCAAAGAGAGCTCTTTTAGTGATGGGAAGAAGAGAAAGACAAAAGCCTATAGAGCTGAGGAGATGCAGTTTATGGTGGGCCCCGAAGAGTTATAACAAAGTTTTATTTTTTTATTATATTTCTTTAACCTGTTTATATGATTCACGTTATTTCGGTTTGGAGTAACGTTTTTTTACTACTTTTACTATTGGTACGTAAAGAGTATTTGATCGGTAAGTGAGTTCAATTCTCTTTTAGAACGTATGATTCTACATCTTTTAAAACGTTTACCAAACTACAAATTGTTGACGATATTATAGACCTTGACAAATGGTAATCAGCTTAAAACCACACTGGCAAACAGCTTTAAATAAAAGCAATATAAATATTCATATTTCTGATAAACGACATTATCTTACGCTTTCAAATTTGATCGACACATGTCCCCATTTACATTACCACTTTGACTAATTTTTAGAACATGATAACCTTTTACGAATTATGGATTAGATTCTGTATGGAGATGACAGTTTCCAGATATACTATGATAAAGAAAAATATATATATATATATGGTTTTCTATATGTATATTTGAAAAGGTAATTAATATAATAACTATGATTATGTGGATTTCTTTTAACTGTATTAATATTATATAAAGAAAAATATATATAGGGTTTTCTATATGAATATTTGAAAAGATAATTAATATGATAACAATAAGATGAATGATTTCTTTTAACCGTATTAATATTACATAGCTTGCCGACAAAAATATTATATATTACTTTTAATATTTTATGGAAAAGTTTGTTGCCAAATAAAAAAAATCTATTCCAAAGAAATGAAAGAGTATTCTTATGTCAATCATAACAAAATCACACAATTCCCACGGATATTTCTCATTGTATGAAGAAATTGTTTTTGACTCTTTTTCCGTGTATAATTATGTGACACTTATCTTATCTTAATCTTGTTTTATTATAAACGCTTTGTCACGTGTTAGACTATCATTGGCAGGTCCCATGGATTGTATAAGTGTACGTGTTATGGGAACATTGGCTATCATCACAAACGGGAAGACTTGGTTTTGTAGCGGAGAACGACATGTGCCGAACAATTCACAACGGCAAAATTAAATTATACTCCCTACGTTTCCTTTTACTTGTCGTTCTAGGTTTTTACACGGAGATTAAGAAACTATTTAATTTTACATATTTTCTAGATAAAAACACAATTATCTATACACCTAACCATATTTCAACCAATAGAAAAATAGAATAATAGATAAAACTAATAAATTTTGTATTGAAATTATAAAACGACACTTATTTTGAAACAAAAAAAATTCTCTACAATGACAACTAAATCGAAACGGAGGTAATACTAAATAATGGAATATTAGCCAAATGTCATTTGTCTTTATTTACTGGATCACAAGTGGTCTATAGATGAAAGATAAACAATTTGGATCCTTTTGGGTGTACTATCTTATCATACGTAGCTTTCCATATATATTACATAATTAGCAAGAACGCATTAATCTTAAAAGTCTTGATCTACTTTTCGCAAAGAAATAGTCTATTTTTCAGTTTTCTTGTGTTGTGAAGCCACGCAGAGTCACAGACTTCTAGTTCTCTTCAAATTCAGAACATGGGATATTAATTTGCACAAATCTATGTTTAGTCATAGTAAACTTGTCTAGATCGAAGTATAGATGTATCATGTATCTACTATACAAGGTATTTGAATGTTACATGGTTCGAATTGATTATCCAAATTGAGTTTTGTATCTAGCATTAGTGTATAATAGATATACATGCATACACCCAGTTATTTAGCTAAATATCCATAATCATTGCGTGTGTTATGTGAAATGAAATACTGTTTGTTAGGTTTTAAAAGTTCTAATTAAGTTGACCGACAGTTTTATACTTTTATATTCTTGCTTATGTTTTTCTTTTATTAGTTTTCCAAACAGTTGTAAATATACATCTCCTTCATAGTTAGTACTTACGTGAAGTATTTGATTTTAGTTAAGGTTTCTTTACTATCATGTACTTTGTTGTTGTTGCATCTATACCTAACCTAGCTAGCAAGCATCAATGTCAAAGTAAAAGCAATTGGTACGGTCAATATACATGTTTTCAGTGACATTTATGTCTGATTATTCAAACAGTTTAGTTTAAAATTCATGACAATTTTAAATATTATTTGACTGAAATATCCTAAATTATGTGAAATTTAATGTAACGCCAGACCGTCTACAGCTAATGGGCCATCCACGCCCGTTCTCTCGGCCAGTGGGCATCATCCCATCCGACGATCGGTCTGTTAATTTTTCCAAAGGCCCGAAATCATTGTTTACTAACCATGCAATCATCACCCGACCTTTTTCCGTGCTTTGGCCTCACTCGCACGCTACCGCGAATCACTTTCCGATAGGTCACTCATCCTTCCACTACTCCAGCTCAAACACGCTTAACTCTGCAGTTCTTTTAGAATGTACTCCGCAAAAGGTAAGTCAACTTTGGTGACATAGGTAGCCAAATCAATTCTCTTAAACCTTTTTCATAAATCACAACTCAAGATGTTACAATTCACCCCCTCTCAAAGAACACAATGTCCTTGTTGCGCTCCACGACAGGTCTCAAGACGCCTCACGGGTCATTTGTAACACCCGACCGCCCACGGCTAATGGGTCACTCACGCCCGCTCTCTCGGCCCGTGGGCCCATCCCATCCGACGATCGGTCCGTTAATTTTTTCAATGGCCCGAAATCATTGTTTACTCACCCTGCAATCACCACCTGACATTTTTCGTGCTTTGGCCTCACTCGCACGCTATCGCGAATCACTTCTCGATAGGTCACACATCCTTCCACTACTCCCGCTCAAGCACGCTTAACTTTGGAGTTCTTTCAGGATGTACTCCAGAAAATGTAAATCAACTTTGGTGACATAGGTAGCCAATCAATTTTCTTAAACCTTTTTCATATATCACAACTCAGGATATTATATTTAGATATCACAACTCAGGATGTTACATTTAGATATCTAAATTTCACATAATTTACGATGTAACATTTTCTAGTTGTAATGTCATTTTATCATCATTAATAACAATAGAACTGAACAAAATTTGGTTTGAATAATTAGTTTAAAATAATGATGTTTATGTTAAAGTTCAACTTTAAACAAAATAAGTATTTAGATAAAACATTATCTTCATCATCATTCAACATATCTCTGTAGTTTTGTAAACATAAATAGAATGACTTAAAAACTGATAATTCCATTGACGATTTAAAAACAAATCGGCTGTGTTAAATAAGCAAGGACTAGAGAAAGAGATAAATGTTCATCAAGTGGCAAAAATGTAACTGTGTGCTTGTATGTATAAAAGTAAATTAACTTAGCTGCAATAAAGCTATAGCCAACTAACTATAATAAAGCTGTTCATTTAACCAACAGCACATGCTAAGAATCAATTTAATCGAATGGCTAAAAAGTGTTCGTTTTTTGTTGACCTAATTTTAATAGACGTAACCAAAATCAAAACACCCAAACTGTTTTAGAAGAATGGGTTTATCAAGCCCTTTAACAAAAACAGGGTTTATCGAACAATAGGTCTTATGATCGGCTTGCACAGACGTGAGTTGAAAGTTTAAACATTCGTTTTGACTACAATTTTATTTAATACTTGTGAAAATGTGTATTTGTTATCATCATCTAATAGGTGGCATGGATATTATCGTGCATGGTACATTGTTACGAGCTGGATATGAAAATCATATATATGCAAGAAAATTGTTAAGACTTAATGGTGGAAGAATTAAGTTCTATGGATTGGCAAGTGGCAACATACCATAAAGGAAACACATTAAAATATAACAATTTTTATGTTATCATCTCATGTGGTCCCTAAAGGGTTGTGAATTGTGACTACTGCTTTACCCAAAACAACCATAAATAATTGCATGGGGCTGAGTATGAAAGGAGACATAGAAATATCATTTACGTTGCATAATATATAGTCTTTGAGTCTATGTAGTATCAAATGCCAGGATGCTTATCCGACCCGGCTTTGTTTATATAGTTTGAATAAGACTGATTTATAAAAAAATGACTCTCAAGAACAATTTAGGTATACGATCAACGTGACCTATTTTTAAACAGTTTTAAGAAAACCGTCAGAGGCTAAACAGAATCGGGCTAAGCCAATGCAATTCAACTCAACATCCATTTATACCTCTAGATTATCATATCAAAAACAGAACAACTGCATATATATAGTCTAGTGTTTTATACTCAGGATGGTGGTTTCGTTCATCACGGTCGGGAGGTGTGAAACTGTTTCTATTGGGTATACAATCATAGATTTCATAAGTGGGTGTGTTTTGGCATAACAGTATAAACACACTAAACAAATTATTTACGTCGGTAGAACTTGAAAGCAGAAAGTTCTTTTTTCATTTTTTTTTCATTTTCATACACATTGGTAGTCTTGAAGAAGAGTGCATAAAATGTGATTACAACAAATTCTGCAGCTTAATAATTAACTTTATCATAAAAGGGGCTCATACTTGTTAATTGGGTACATAATATGGTCCATCCGATCAACATAATCATGCACTTTGTAGCAATTTTATGTCAATTTAAATAAATCGCACCAACCGAAACATGTCATACTATTAATAAATACATATACTGTATATTAAAGGAAGTCAGATTTCTATAGGAAACTGTCGTGAATTCTTAGTCATCTTTAGCTTATTGCTTTTTCGACAACAAATCCACTTATGTTATATGACATAGACACAAAGTTGCGAAAATAAAGATGGTCGCAAAGAAGATTCTCTATGTGCCGAAAGAGTCAGATCATTTCTTTCTTTCCTCTAATCCAATTCTTTCCTAATTAGTCCACTTGAACCGGAAAGTTAAGCTTCTTCATGTGTGTTAAATCTACAAGATTTGGGAACCAAGTTCTTTACTCGTATCAATCTGAAAGAATATTAAACAAAATTTATGTGATCTCTTTGCATGGATGATACACAAAAATGAGATGTAAAGACACCCTCATATTAGGGATGGGCATATTCTGATAGATCTCGTGGAAGGTTAAATTAGGGTTTTACGATTTCTGATAGGGAAACATTACCAGAGTTTCTCATAAAAACCAAATATGATCAATAAAATTTTACTTCGTGTGTGTGTCAATGATATAGTCTTGCTTATCTTATTGCAGTCTATGTAGGCCCAACCAGCCCACTGAACTGCAAATATTAAAAAACTTACTTCCGCGGATTATGTAAGGCCTTGCAAACATTTGAGACCTACAAAAACTACAGGCCACTTTTGAAAAATCAAGGCCTTAGCAGCCAATGGACTGATCCTATTGTCAGCAATATAATGTGTCAATTTTTTTTTATGAGAACTTATAATGCGTGAATTTGCCTCATCTCAAAATCTCAAATAAAAATAGTAGGCCCAAGTTCAATACACAACTCTTCAAATTGTATGGTTATGTAGACTGTATATAGTCCACTGAAAATAATTTCATTAAAGCATAAAAGAGTAACTTTTGGAATAATTCCTGAAGAAAATATTCATCAAGAATGCACTTACAAGTTTATAATGAGACCAAGAGCAGGTCAGTGAATTACAAATATACCGAGTGTTGAAAAGTTTTTTTTATTGCGCATAAGAACTTTTCAACTAAAAAAACTTTTAGTTCTAATATATATGTATCTTTTTTACTATTTAAATGGCATAAAGATGAAAAATTGTTTTCCTTTAAGGATTTATTTTATTATAAAAGTACTTGAGGGTTTAAATATGGATGGACCAATAGTTGATGGTTTATTCCATTATATTCCCTTGATAGAATAACAAGCAAAACATGTGAAAATGTTAATACATAAAAACCTTCCTATAAAGTTTGGTAGGAAATGGATGAACCAATTGGTTTAGGTTCGCCCACGTGGGAAGTGTTGGGTCACAGTTTCCTATCTACCAATCAATTATTGGAAATTTTATTCCCCATCATTGGGCTTCTTACTGCCTCTTATTTCCTTCGCATTTTAGACCTAACATAGCTCCACCTTCACAAACCACTTTGTATAATAAAAAGCAAAAGAAGTTTTAATTATAACATAACTCCAACAAGAATACTTCACAGTTAACATGTTTGATTTCTTTGGGGGATGTGCTTTCGTAAAGGAAAAAAATTGGTTTAAGGCGTTTTTAGCATGTATTTTATGATAAGACGTTACTACTAAAATCTTAAATTTGATTTGCCCGACCAGACAATTACAACGCAATATATCGTTATAAAAAAATTTATTTGTTACATGCTAACTTTGGACATATTTAATTATAACCTTAAGAGATTAATAAGAGAAGGCAGGTAGAACTATAATTTTTATAGAACGTATCAGAGTTAGTAACTGACCAATAATATAAATATACATGTTAGAACATATAAATTATGATTTTTGGTAGTAAATTAGTATAATTTGATGATTGTTTTCTGTTTTATTGAAGCTATGTTTCGGTTTTGTTTTCTGTTTTATTGAAGCTATGTTTCGGTTTTGTTTTGAAAGTGTGAAAACGATAAAGACACGTGTGTTGTGGTGTTTCAATTGTCTTCTTTTCTTTCTTATTTGTGGTGAATCTCTTTGGAGATGTAATCAATTGTGTTGGCAGAATCACGATGTTGACACGAAGGTCGATCAAGTTGGACATGAGCATAAACGTCACAAGATTATTTACTACATTACATCTTTATTATCATCTCACGGTTTCTAAAATGATCTGCAAACTTAAATATCTCGACCATATAGTTGGGTGAGGTTATCATTGAACAACTTTGACATGAGTGGCTGGCCATCTTACAACATGCCTGCGATAGAACCTTCATACTATGCATCCTTTAATTTATTATAGCTGTCTTTTCAAATGATGTATACTATATAATATCTAGTATGTATAGATTATTATTACATAGAACATTACCTGATTGTTAATAAAATATTAAAAGAGAAAGCTCATGGCAAATTTGACCAACCAACAACTTGACTGACTCAAGACTTCCCATGGGTCGTCCGAGGCCATAGTGGTCGTTGAGGTATTGGCTCAAAATAAGTATAACACCACGGGCTATTGAATCCCAACTTAATTAAAAGCATTTGCTTTTTTTTTTTCAACATATAACTAAACCTTGAGACAAATATTATCTTCCTCAACAGTAGATAACTAACAACCAAAATAGAGTATTACATTCTAATTCTGCTTTGTAAATAAAAAACCTAAAATATTTAGATATTGCATGAGCTGTAAGATAAGTTTCCCTCCCTCTGATAATAGTTTTTCTGCAATTGTGTGTATTTTCATGTTGTTCATAAAAAAAATATTTTACATCTCTCAAGTCTTAAATTATACAACTGTTAAAATATTAGTTATTTCAGGCTAGAAAATAATAAATGTAACAGGGAGATAATATTATAACATAAGTTAACCATGGCTAAAATCAAACGCGGTAGGTCGGTTTGACCGGTCTGGTTTGGTGAGCGCTGGCAATAACCTCACCACTCCACTCCACACCACGAAAATAAAAATAAATATTTAATAAATTATATATAACTCTCTTCTTCTTCTTCTTCTTCTTCACATTTCATATTTAATTTTCTTTCTCTCATAAGAGTCTCTCTCTCACCTACACCACACCTAACCAAACGCTCCTATTCCGAGAAAGAGAGATCTTCTTCTTCCTTCTTCGTCGTCTAGGCACACCAACAACACACCATGTCCTCAACACCCATGAAAGTCTCCCCCTTTGATCTCATGTCCGCCATCATCAAAGGAGAACCCGTCGTTGTCTCCGACCCGGCGAATGCCTCCGCTTACGAGTCCGTCGCAGCCGAACTCAGCTCTATCCTCACCGAGAATCGTCATCTCGCCATGATTGTGACTACCTCCATAGCTGTCCTCGTCGGCTGCATCGTTATGCTCCTCTGGAGAAGATCCGGTGGCTCCGGGAGCTCCAAACGCGTCGAGACGCTTAAGCCTTTGGTGATTAAGCCTCGTGACGACGACGAGGTTGATGATGGGAGGAAGAAAGTTACTATCTTTTTCGGGACACAGACAGGGACTGCTGAAGGGTTTGCTAAAGTGAGTTGCTTTTGATTCAAAACAGAGTGGAGATGATGAAAGCTAAGTTTTTTGATGATTTGTAGGCTTTAGGAGAAGAAGCTAAAGCAAGATACGAGAAGATCAGATTCAAAATCGTTGATTTGGTATATACCCATCAACTTTTTTATTATAAAGTTTGATGCTTTTTTGTTGTAAAGTGAATCTTATATGGATCTGATTACAGGACGATTACGCGGCTGATGATGATGAGTATGAGGAGAAGTTTAAGAAAGAGGATGTGGCTTTGTTCTTCTTAGCCACGTTAGTTTCCTTAAGCTTTGGTTTTGTCTTTATTGAAGTTGATGTCATTTTGTGGCTGATCTTGATTTACAATCTTGGTGTGTAGATATGGAGACGGCGAGCCAACAGACAATGCGGCGAGATTCTACAAATGGTTCACCGAGGTGAGTCTTTTGTTGCTTGGCTCAGTTAGTTATTGTTACGTGTGTGTGTATGTTTTATTGTTTCTCAAGTTTTGCACATGCGTCATGTGTGTTACAGGGGAATGACAGAGGAGAATGGCTCAAGCACTTGAAGTATGGTGTGTTTGGATTAGGAAACAGACAATATGAACATTTTAATAAGGTTTTTAAAATTTGATTCCTTATTTAAGTTTTTCTCTCCTAGTGTTACACTATTTTAATATTTGTTTTTATTTTTTTGTAAATCTGTGTTGCAGGTTGCCAAAGTTGTAGATGACATTCTTGTTGAACAAGGTTTGTTTGTTTATTTATTTTCATTTGTTTTGATGTCTCAGTATTTGTCTTCTAACTTGATGACTTGGTTTTTTCAGGTGCACAGCGTCTTGTACAAGTTGGTCTTGGTGATGATGACCAGTGTATTGAAGATGACTTTACCGCATGGTATTTACTTGGTCTTATGTACATTCCTACTTTGGACGTCTATGTTTTTTTTCTAAGTTCAGTTTGTTCTCTCGTGCAGGCGAGAAGCATTGTGGCCTGAGTTGGATACATTGCTAAGGGAAGAAGGTGATACAGCTGTTACACCATACACTGCTGCTGTGCTAGAATACAGAGTTTCGGTTCACAACTCTGAAGATGCGTTGAATGAGAAAAGCTTGGCCAATGGGAATGGTCATGTCGTGTTTGATGCTCAACATCCTTACAGGTGCGCTACGCATGCTTCTTCTTCTTTTGTTCATTATAATAGTGTCTTATCAGTTTGATCTAATCAATGCTTTGTTTTGTGATTTGAAAGGGCAAATGTTGCTGTGAGAAGGGAGCTTCATACTCCAGAGTCTGACCGTTCCTGCACCCATCTGGAATTTGACATTGCCGGAAGTGGACTGACGTGAGTTTTACTGCTATTCAAGAATGTGTATAGAACCAGAGGAGACATTCCTGAAGAAAGAATAACATAATTAACATAATATTCTTGTCTGTCAGGTATGAAACTGGAGATCATGTTGGTGTACTTTGTGATAATTTGGATGAAACTGTTGAGGAAGCGCTTAGGTTGCTGGATATATCACCTGATACTTATTTCTCCCTTCACTCTGATAAAGAAGATGGAACACCAATCAGCAGCTCACTTCCTCCTCCATTTCCACCTTGTAACTTGAGAACAGCGCTTACACGATATGCATGCCTTTTGAGTTCTCCTAAGAAGGTTGGTTGGATTCACATCTAATTTTGCTTGTTGTCTCGTCATATATTGATATTTAAACTCAATTGTATTCATGGTTGTCTTCCTGCAGTCCGCTCTACTTGCTTTGGCTGCTCATGCATCTGACCCTACCGAAGCAGAGCGATTAAAACACCTTGCTTCACCTGCTGGAAAGGTTTGTGCCAGGCTCCTGTTCTTGATTTTCCATTTTCTGACAAGTATATAATTGTTTATCTTTTCAACACCAGGATGAATATTCAAAGTGGGTAGTAGAAAGTCAAAGAAGTCTACTCGAGGTAATGGCCGAGTTTCCTTCAGCTAAGCCACCACTTGGTGTCTTCTTTGCTGCAGTCGCTCCTAGGTTGCAGCCGAGGTTCTATTCAATATCATCATCTCCCAAGTTAGTACTTCTCATTGTCTTGGTCTTTTGTCTTTAGAGACGTATCTGGTATTCTTAGTGTATTGACCATTGTCCTGTTTACTTCTATAGGATTGCTGAAACTAGAATTCATGTCACATGTGCACTGGTACATGAGAAGATGCCAACCGGCAGGATTCATAAGGGAGTGTGTTCGACTTGGATGAAGGTAAAAGAGTTGTGTTCTTGGCAAACATACCTCAATGTGATCTTTTTGTTGTTTGTGCCATTCCTAAGCTTCTATGTTGCGTTGTAATAACAGAGTGCTGTGCCTTATGAGAAGAACGAGAACTGTTCCTCAGCGCCAATATTTGTTAGGCAATCCAACTTCAAGCTTCCTTCAGATTCTAAGGTACCGATCATAATGATCGGTCCAGGGACTGGATTAGCTCCATTCAGAGGTTTCCTTCAGGAAAGGCTCGCGCTGGTGGAATCTGGTGTTGAACTTGGACCATCAGTTTTGTTCTTTGGATGCAGAAACCGTAGAATGGTAATAACTATAAGCCATTTCTCAAAACTCAAACTTATCATCATTAACATCTGTTTGTTCAGTTTTTCTCAAGTCTTCTCATATGTGTAGGATTTCATCTACGAGGAAGAGCTCCAGCGATTTCTTGAGAGTGGTGCACTCTCAGAGCTAAGCGTTGCCTTCTCTCGTGAAGGACCAACCAAAGAATATGTACAGCACAAGATGATGGACAAGGTATGTCCTAAGTTCTCAGCTAAAAATGCACTCAATATTCAGATTCTTGAGAACTGACAAATTATTGTGGTATGTAGGCTTCTGATATATGGAACATGATCTCTCAAGGAGCTTATGTATATGTTTGTGGTGACGCCAAAGGCATGGCAAGAGACGTTCACAGATCTCTCCACACAATAGCTCAAGAACAGGTTCGTATGAGACCCAAAGATCTAAGAAGACATCAATCTTAATCGCCCTGACAAACAGTCTTGAGAGCGTTCTTACTTATGTTTTCTCTTTGTTTTGCAGGGATCAATGGATTCTACAAAAGCAGAAAGCTTTGTGAAGAATCTGCAGATGAGTGGAAGATATCTTAGAGATGTCTGGTAACGAGGATGTTGATGCCCCCTCACATACTCACCATGTACTTATATATAAAAATGCCACAGATGATCATTAAGTTGTGGTCGCCGGAGGAAATAAACCTCCTTTTTCTCCATTTTTAATTTTAGTTTATTTCATATATATTTTAACAATTCTATTCTTTCAACCCTTGTTATATAGTCCCCCACGCACGTAAGAAAACAAAAAACGCATAAGATGTGATGTGGTATTTTGTGAAACAGTTGTGTTATATTCAAAGTCTGTACCTTTGGTATAAATATTTGTATGTAGTAGCAATATTTTGAAATTTTAAGACATAGATCGTAATAATACATGCCTCTGTCGTCATATATTCGTAATATATATGTGGTCACTGGTTACACGCATATAATATAAGTAACACAGAGAATTTCTTAAGTAGACTTTTAGTTGTATTTTTCTGTCAAAACATGCCACTTGATTCTTTTAGTTAAATGAACTCATGATTTAAAGCTATTCAGTATTAAAAATTGGCCAAGATCTTGTGTTTTTAAAAATAAAATACAAATTGGGGAAACAGTGAAGAGGCAAAAAAGAGTTATGTCGACAGTTCTTTGAATGTAAGAGTCAAATGGATTAATAATGATTATGGTTGGTCGAACCTTCTACCCGGTTCCAAAGTGCTTTTTGGTGGTTGAGAAAGGAGTAGTATTGTAAAACGAGAATAAAATAAAAATAAGATGAATGGTTATGGGGTAGGTAGGTGAGGTGGGAGCATATTTGTAGATGTGATTTAATACTTAATAGCACGTGGGTTACAATGGTACGTGCAAAATGAAGTTGGTGGAGGATAGGAATAAGATACACTCTCCAACAATAACATGTTTCTTTCCTCTTTCAACTACCTTTTGGGCCTTGTGTGCCTCTCATAAACTAGTCTTCTTATTTGATTAGTACCACAAAAACTAGTATTGTTTGTTAAGTAAAGTGTAATAGGTTGTACGACCGGGCGTTTATTGACATGGTTACTAGTACCATCTTCTTTGTTGATAAAAAGAAGAGGTTAGACGAATGAAATATCAGATGGACATTGTCACATTGGTAGTGGTAGGTGATGCAAATGATCCCACATGATTGCATACTACCTCCGTTTCGATTTAGTTGTCGTTGTAGAGAATTTTTTTTTTTTCAAAATAAGTGTCGTTTTATAGTTTCAATGCAAAATTTATTAGTTTTATCTGTTATTCTATTTTGCTATTGGTTGAAATGTGGTTAGATGTATAGGTAATTGTGTTTTTATCTAGAAAATATGTAAAATTAAATAGTTTCTTAATCTGCGTGTAAAAACCTAAAACGACAAATAAAACAAAACGGAGGGAGTAATTGATTTCTGAATTTCACATCCAAATTATTTTGGAAACACAAATCGCTCTTCACTCGCTGTTAGGGTTTTTTGGTCGGGGTTTAGCTCCCACAAAAGTGTGCGACTCGTCGTGATAATTCTTAATGGCCCATTATTATATTCTTTACGGCCCATTTATAACTCTACATCTTAATCATTATTACTAGATATGTTTATGTATCCAGCCCAAAAGAACAATTATGATTTGTTAGGCCTTGTCCAAAACACACTATACAAATAACTTTATTTTTTCAAAGTACGTTCACCTTTCTTGTTTCTGGACGTTTCATTTTATTTTGAACATGAATAATACTAATAAAAGTTATATGGGTAGTTGACAAAAAAATAACTAATAAAGGTCAACTAGTTGCATTGACTTAGTTTCATCATTAACTGAACAAAAAATTAGCTGGCGTTCTCTTCAACCAATACTTATAGTATCATCTATATACTCCATTAGAATTCTAAAACATTAATTTATCCAAATTTAAATCAATTTGGGTGAACCACCCATTATATATATTTTAAAAATAATTGATACCAATTCACCTAGTGCAAAGTATATATTTGTCATTTTTGAGGTTAGTTCATAAATAAATAAAAATGTTCTCTTACTAAGATAAAGAGACACGCGTACATAAGCTATAAAGATAGATATCATATCATGCTTCTTTTCACGTTAGAACAAAACAAAACGAAAACTTTTTGGTGAATTCCTATAAGTACTTTTTTGCGTTTAAAGATAATAGTAACATCGCACCATATGAAAATGTTATACAAAAGGAAAACAAATCAAACTTTGTGGTCAAGCAATGTGGGTATGAGTAACCTAATTATGACTTGTGCCTTGCCGTGGAAGTTGATGTAAGTTGAAAACGAAAGGAAAAAAAGTGTAGTTTTGTGGCTCTAACTGCTACCTTTCAATACTCTTACACGAGTTTTTTTTCTTTAGTTTCTTTCTTTTAAATTATATAACAGGATAGCTTCTTCACCAGTTAGCTATTATGGTCGTTTGCAATTAGTGTTGGCCGACATAAGTTTGCCAACATGTGCTCGCTAACCTCAGTTACTCACATAGATTAATACCTCAACACTTGTTTCGCTTTATTTTGCCACTAATCACCATGTCGTAGTCATCTTCTTGATTAATCTTGATTATCTCTCCACAAACAATACTTCATTCATTTAGATCATATATTTAGTGAGATTAAGAGCATCTTTAACCTTCTTAACTTTTTTTTCTAATTTTTTTTTAAAAGATAAATCAATTGTGGACCGCTACGTGTCAGTGGGATCCGCGAATAGTACAAGAACTTTTCAAAAACGTAACTAACTCTTGGAGAAGAGTTATAAAAGGTAAGATTTTAAAAAATGGTGGGCCCCACCTCTAAAAATCCTACTAAGAGTAATGGTTAAACCTGCTCTAATATTCCTATTTAGACCATATTTTCATCGTTTTCTATGCTTAATTATTTTATGTAAAAATGAATTCTTAGGATATAAATTTTTAATACATGAGTAACATATGCATTTCTTATTAATAAATGGAATGTTATGTTATATACTAGGTGGTTGTTCTGTTCGTAGAGTAGTAAACACATATATAGATGATTATAAATATTATTAAAACCAAATTTACTTATGCTACAGTTTCAATATAATAGTATTCAGTTTTAAAGCTAAAATAAGGCAAGGTGGTTTAGTTTAGTCCTCTCTTTATGGAAAAAATAATTTAGGCATTTTAGCACGTTTTGTTCGAGGTTTGCGGACATAATCGGTTAAGTTTGAGATTGCATGTAGTGCAGGATAAAAAGTATTACTGTATACAAGTTAAGGTTTCTCAAAATACGTGAATTGAATATGCGTCTGGTGTGATCTATTCATATGATTATTTTTTATATATATAAAAGGATGAAGGGAAGTTGATTTTCGAATGTAAAACAGGGGTGTCCCTGAGACGTTGGAGGTCTTATCCAATTTATAAAAAGTTTTATAAAAAATTCTTTTTTTATAAATTTGGGAGTATTTTTTCATGTTAAATTTTAAAAAAAATTGAGGGACTCTAGTCTAATGTTTCATTTGGCTGTGTTCAGGACCACTTCTGTGTAAAAAAGATGCTTTGAATTAACTATGATGTTGGTAACTTGCAATTATGATTCTAGAATGGGATTAGAATGTAAACAAAGAAGTTGTCATATTTATTTCTTTGTATATATATATGAGACAATTGCATGTATGTGTGTGTGGTGGCAAAAAACTTGGAACCTACAATATATTCATTCTATCTCTCTTTCTCTAAGACATGGAAACTTCACAAAACAACAATCTCCAAAACCCTAAAACCTCAAAGCCATTTAATTACCACCTAGAACAAGCACTCTCTCTACGAGATCTTCCCCTCAACGTCGAAAACCTCAGTACCACCGCCACCACAACCACCACTGAAGAGCAACGTAAACGGTCAATAGAGTTTTTTGAGTTCCTGACCTCAACCTCCAACGACTGTTCTCCAGCAGAAAACATAATCTTCGGCGGCAAAATCATCCCCTTAAATTACCAAAATGCCATCCTTTCCTCTCCCGACTACATTCGCCCTCGAACTAGCACAAGATCCGAGTCCTTATCCGCTAACAAGCTTAACCATCCCGTGGCACGTGACAATGCAAGACCCATGAGGGTAAGCCGTTCTTTAGATCATCGTAACCTCGCACGTGGAAATGCTTCTCCGACAAAAAGTACCACAAAGCCTGAAACGGTCTCGTCTGGACATATAAAAAGTGTGAAACCGAGATGGTATGTGATAATGTTTGGGATGGTTAAGTTCACGCAAGAGACTGAGCTGAGGAATATAAAGAGTCGTCAGGCTCGCCGGAGTGTTTCACCGGTTATGTTCCCGTCTCCTGCTGACCGGAGACCTCGTAGAACTCGAGGGCCGTCGTCACCGTCTCCTTCTCGGAGGTTTCTCAACGCCTTGAGTTGCAAGGAGCCCACAAGCGTCGCTGTTACGGCACCGTTGTGGATTCCTCATGCGTGAAATTACTATATTATCCTTAATAACCATTGTGTGTGGCTACGTACTTGCTTTGCCGTCTACTGAGAAGGAGAAAATCGTCATTTACTATAAGATATAATGATATTGTAAATTATTTTGTAAAAGAATGTCGATGTTGTAATTTATTTGTTGAAACAATATCGATAATAGTTTGGAATCATATCTACCTCATACCTTTTTTCTTTACGCTATATACAGTTTTTTTGTATTTCAGACATTTTTTTTTCTTTTTAATAAAGACTTTTAAGTTAAAAAACATATATGGGAAAGACTGAGAAGTTCTATAGTTGATAAAAGTTTACATGAAACAAGTTTCTCGAAAGGTCGAATTTCAAATCTATAAAACAACAAAAGTAAAAACTGAAAAATTAATAATGCAATGAAATAAAATTAACAATGCAATGAAACACAATGGCTAATAATAATAACCATGATCACATCAGTTATGTTTTCTTTTTCATTCTAAGTCTTAGTAGGTTTTGTTTTCTTTCTACCTTTGTCAAGATGAACTAGCTAAGTGTTTCTATCCCAACTTCATCTACAATCTTACCATTGTGAAACGAGAAAGACTCTCAAATGTATTAGCTTGCGGAATTGTTTATTTTTTTTGTTTGAATGTTTGAATACTTGAATATCTTATTTACTAAGATAATCCTTTAAATTTTTTATGTAAAATTTAATTGGTTAGGTAGTGGAGGAATGAATGATGATCAGAACTGGCACGAGAAGGACATGAACACAATTTAATTACTTTACTTTTCCCTCTCTGACTAGTCGATTTTTTTTGTGATATAGACATGAAATTATATAGTTTTTGTTAGCATTTATTAGTGCTCAAAATGCATGGTTGATATAATTCAAATTCCAATCTCAGAGACTGTGACGTCCACCGTCCTTTTGTCCAGAGACTTCTAGATTTAAATCCATTTTCACCAAATTCACAATGTTGTGTATATGAAACTACTAACCAAACTGGTAAGAAAACGTTATTTTTGTATTCCAAATCGCGTATTTGTGACTTTGGATATTTGTATCGTCAAAAGTATCATATCAGCTTTTCACCTTATGCAGGTTACCAATCATAAGTAATTATTAATCATGATAACTTATATTTTGACTATACTAATAATTAACCTAGATTAGTAGTTTAGTAATGAGCATTTTAAAAAGAAGTTTAGACACTGATTCGAACCATAAGACTTGCGAAGTAAGTGAAGGTGTCCAGGATTGTCTGCTACAAAACATTATCTGCGGAGACAAACAAACACTAGAGATATCATTACACAACACGCATTGGGGTTTCTTAAGAGACACGTCTAAAGTTTGGGAAATGTAGGAGCTTATCATTCTTTTGACTTTTACCTGCCATTTACTCTTGATAAAGCTTATCACCTCTTATTTCTTCAAGAATTTGAATCAAGTAGCAACTAACGTATGTGCTCAATACAGAAGAATCTATATTAAAGAAAAAAAAAACCTGCAAGATACAAGAAAAGATGGTAACCACTAAAGAAAACATGGTGATCATCATGTGTTTAAAGCTTGGTTTAGAAAACTTAGAGCAATGAGTTAGATTCTGAAAGTTCATTCATCTTCGATCTTACTTGAAAGTTCTCGAAATTCCGGTTTAAGTTCTCAAGATCTTATACTGGTTGCTATGAAACACCTTACTCAAAAATCCAATTTTCAAAGGACCATAATGAACTTCAACAACCATAATCGATTTGTCACACAGATACTTTTTAGTATACTTTACAAATAGACCTACGAAGTTACAGGTTCCTATGTGGAGTATGTTTCTTGAGAATAAAAGAAAGTAAAAGAGGCAGGCTTGTTCTTCTTTGGTTCTTGACAAAGCCTTTAATCTCTCATCTTTCTTGAGGGATGTTCAATCATGTAACATCTAAGGTGTGTAACCAGCAAACAAGAATATGTAACCTGCAAGAAAGGATGTAACGTTTAAAGACTGTTGTACAAAACTTGATGTTATGATTTAGATTTTCAGGATATTATTCACCTTGTCAAATTTTTTGAGAATTTCCGAACCCACAGTTTAAGTTTTCAAGACTAATAAACTCGAAACAGCACTGCAATGGAAAGAAACAAAGACAGGACAGGACTACTGTTACAGAACAATGGCATGGTGTAACTCATGAGAAGCAAGAGAAGAGAGACTTACATAGAAGAAACAAGATTAGCGTGAAGGAAAGAATAAGCTGAACCGGTCTGCTAAATGGGACGCGAAACCGCCTTTGATAATGTCTGACTCTGTCAAAGAGCTGCCAAAATCATAAAACAACTAAGAACTATAATCGAATACTATTGTATATAGAGATGAGTGAAGCTTACTAGGTTATAATCACGACATCTCTGCATCCAAAACAGAGGTTTAGATCCTTTATCTTTAGGAGTATCTTCAATGTCAAACACAAGTCTCTTCTTCTCCTCTTCTTCCTCCACATCAACAGGAACATTAATCCTCAACGCAGTTACATTAGGAACATTCGGTGAGCTCCACGTTCTTCTTGTCCCCGACCTTTTATCGCGGATTATAGCATCAGCACTTCCAGGGCTACCTCTCTCGTCAATGTCTATCACACAACTGTTGATCCCACGGGGATTCTCTGCTAAGGAGCTTGTCGAGGAGTCTCTCAAGTTGATGCTACTCTCTGAGGTCAGAGAAGACCCAGAGAGAAACATGGCAAGGTCATCACGCTCTTCTTTGTTAAGATCCACCAAACGCAGAGGCTGTTTCCCATTCTCTGTTAACGCCTCTTGCAGTGCAGACTGTACTCGGTAAATCTGGTTCTCAATAGCGGTGACAAACTGTTTATGCCTAGTTAATGTCGTGTCGTCACGACAATGTCCATGGCTCAACCTCACTGCTCTCTCAAACTCTTCAAGCTGATTCAAATCACAACAATACACTCATTCAAATAATGAACAAAAAGGAACATGGCTTTCTGTGAAAGTCTATATTCAAACCTGCCATTTAGCAGTGCTCAAAGCTGCTTGAAGTTCAATGCAGAGCTGGTCTGATTCTACAGTAACTCGACCTTGTCTCTTCTCCTTAATCCACAGCCTATACGCAGATTCCATTCTGAATAAACACAGACAATAACACACTAGTTGAATAAACTTCACAATACCAAAACCAAAAAGAGCTCAAATTTGATAACTTCACAATACCAAAATCAAATTACACATAAAGTCCTCACCTTTTGATCATTGCTACAACCAATCTAAAAGAACCCTATTAAAAAGACTAAGACTTTCAACATCACACAAGCTACATACATTCAAAACCAATCAACATGAGATCAAAACAACAAGGACATACGTATCGGCAGATTCTTGAACCTCCTCTGCTGCGGAGAAAAACACATCCTTTTGCCAAAGATCGAAGCTGTTAGCTACCATCATCTTTCACAATCAAAAGGGTCTTCAGAGCAAATACGTATCGGTTAAAATCCACCCGAGATTTATGTATCGATAGATTCTCTTCTTCTCTTCTCTTTTCTTCTGCGAGAAAGAAGGAATTTTTCTTTATTCTCTTTTCCAGCTTTCTGTTTTTTTTTTTTTTTTTAATTCGTCTGATCTTTTTCGTTTCTTCACTTTCTTAATAACACGTTAGTGGGGAGGTGAAAAATAAAAAGATAACATGTTTTATAAATGACTTATTTTTAGGGCAAATTTCCTAAATAACCCTTTTTGAAATTTTTGTCACAAAAATAACCCTCAAGAACAAAAATGATAAATCTAGTTTTTTTTTTTATTTTCAAAAAATTAATTTTTATTTTATTTTTTTCAATTTTAAACCTCACTTCCAAAACCCCCGCCCATAACTCTAAACGCTAAATCTAAATTAGTTAACCCAAGGGGTATAAATATATATTAGTCATTTTGTTAACCCTTGGGTTAACTAATATAGAATTAGAGTTTAGAGTTATGGAGTGGAGTTTTGGGAGTGAAGTTTAAAATTGAAAAAAAAATAAAATAAAAATTAATTTTTTGAAAAAAAGGTTAAATTTGTCATTTTTATTTTTAAAGATTATTTTTGTGACAAAAATTTTTTTAGGGTTATCTACTTATCTTAGAGTATTTCTCTATTTTTTATTGGATGACAGCGGATGTTAATATGGTCTTACCCGCAGGAGATTAAGCGTTAGGAACTGGAAAAACATCCATCAAAGGATGTTGGTTTTGGGCCCACCCACTTGTCGCAATGATCCCCAACAACCGTGGATTGTTTGTCAGCTCGAATGGAATAATATAAACTTTTTAATTAATGAATTAGATGAGTCAAATGCTAATTACTCCTGAGATTTTTTTCACAAACTCAATGGTGATTAAGTTTATTTAATTAATGGAGGGTAGCATCTGATAGCAAGTTTTCAACTGATTTATTGACCTTAATATATCTGTAAGAATTTTTTTATTTTTTATTTTTGTAACACATCTGTAAGAAATTTATAACATGATATTTGAACAACACCATTCTAATCACACGTTCTCCGCAATCGTCAATTTTAATTTAGGTGGTTTCATTCTTAACCACTAACACGAATATGCTTTATCAAAACAAGTTCTTGCTCCAATGTAAACATGAAATTAGTGTTTGTCTGAGGTGTTCGGTTACGAGGCCCAAGTCTGAACTTTGGTTCGTCCATTATTAACATCCAGGCCTTTTTAACACTTTTGAACTTTGTGAACCACATTAGGTGTATCAAAGCTGTGACAAAGTCACTAATAAAGTTACAACACTTAGTGTTTCCATTCTCTATATATCTTACTCCAAGAACCCAAGTTGAATTCAGCTTGGAGCCCAGCAACCAAACAAACTCATCTGAAAAGAAAATTTGAGAAACCATGTACAACAAGTGGTTGACCTTTATTGATTGTCTGATTCAGTCCAACCTAGTGCCCAAAAATAACTTGATTCTAGTATTTACACACCACCAAAGGATGTAATAACTTTCACTATATTAGGTTTTGACTTCAGTATTCAAAATGGATAAACAATGTACTATATGATTATGATATGTTCTTTTTATATTTCTTCCTCCAATAACTTTCACTATATTTAATTTTGTCTCTCTTGTTGATCTGCAGCGTGAAGCCTCGTTTCTCCTCCGGCATTAGTCTCCACGAGAAATTGTGGACTTGGCGCTGGACGAGGACGTGATCCCATACCCTAAAAACTTGAATTGTAATATAAGAGAAGGGTGATATTTACTCGTAGTCACATATAAGATGGCGGTGATATTTTTGCAACACTCTCTACCAATTCATCTTGATAATTCATTCACAAAAGCTTAAAGAAACGTTGGAATTATTTGTGATTACGAGTAATTAAGAATATCACCACTCAGGTTTCTGCAAGAATCATGAACAACTGAATTCTTCCATTAAGTGCAGAACGGTGTGGTTACTAAGTCATGATACTTTGTATCACCACTCCACTAAGTGCAGAACGGTGCTGGTTAATAAAGAAAAGAAAAATATCCAAAATAAAATTTCAATCAAATACCCAAAATGTAAGAAGAATTTCAGAGACATATGTAAGAGACTAATAAAGAAGAGAAACAAATCCAACGAAATAGAGTTTCTGGTCAGAGGTTGAGAGGTAGAGCAAACAAAATCTTACAATGATGCTGATGTGGAGGAGGATCGAGTGTCATGACAACTTCGGACCATACAATGTTTCCTATAATCTCGCATGTCTTCATGCGTCTCTCCAAAGAGATCTCTGCACACCAAATCTCCAACCTCTGAGGAGCAAGCAAGTCCCAGAAAACCAACATGTTGGGATCAAAGTTGCTCAATTTGTGCCCAAGAAATATTTCATCGATTTCCATTGTCGCCAGTCCCAATGCTAATATCGGTTCTGATCTTCTGCATATCTCCCACTGATCCGACACCCGTCCACCATAGTTAATCAGCTTGGAGGCAACAAGAGTTTCCCTGAGAGCCTCCAAACTCATCACCTCTCTCCACTTCATCACATCCCATTCTTATTCACTTTGCTCACACCACAATTCTAGAGATTTCCCATACCCTTTTTCATTTGTTTTCACTTGGTATGTAGGATAAACATATCCCTAAGCCATTCATAACAAACGACTTCTCTTCTTATGTCACTACGCTTTCACATACTAAGGGAAAATTACACTGAGGTGGTGGCATCGGTAGGGCATTCCAAGTTTGATGCTTTGGGTCAGCACCTCAGGATGCTCCGCCACTGGCTCAACCACATGTGTTGGATCCGCCTCCTCAGTTGCGTCTTGTATTGGTGGTACCTCGTATACAACTATTGTCTCATAAAAGTCTCTTCCCCGAAACAATTAAGTTTAAAATTTAAGAATTTTTATTTTGCTAACAGTAATTTCGGCCAATTTTAAAATGACACATGTCAACTTACTAAGGTTTTAAAGGGGTTTTATGCAAAACTCGATTTTATAACTATTTATTTAAATTTTATTTTATTCATTTATTCTTATTACATTATTTTGTTAAACCCCCCCTACATCCTATGGAGTTGCTCTTAGCTTTCCAGTTTTGAAAAGTTTTTATTTTTGTTTTTTTTTCTTAATTTTTTTCTTTTAATTATATTCACCGCCTTACCACGTCATATCGTCTTCCTCTGATTGGCTGGAAGGAAGAAAGATTTTTCCATTAAAAAAAATATTGTGTTATTTTTTCTTTAACAAATTAAATTTATTAACTAGATAATAAAAAATAAGAGAAATATTTTAGGATGATTTCTAAAAAAAGTTTTGGAGTTTTGAGATGAATTTAAAATTATATTAAAAATAAATAAATATTAAAAATTTTAAAAATATTATTTTGGGTTTTTTTCTTTTTAAAAATTTTTGGGTGACAAAAACTTATAAAAGACTATTTAAAAGAATTGTCCAAATATAACACAAACACTTAAACAATATTGAAACTTTTTGGTCAACTAACTTTCGCTAATATGAAAGGTCCACTGGACTTTACAATAGCAACATAATTAGCCCAAACTCATCTAATTACATCATTAAGACTACTTAACTAGCCCATTATATTGATTAGGATAAGAATTAAATGTTGCATGCAAAGAACATGTGTGGGCATAAGAAAAGTCGAAAAAGACACTCTAACATGCGAGAGACACGTGTATGGCCACACACTTGCACTGGACGAGGAGACTCAACTACAATCGATGATCGACAAACTTTGATCATCACGCCACTGTTGATGGGCTGGAAAGCTTCATATGTTGCTAAATCTGTCTCATGGGACTCGTTAGAGATGATCTTTCGACACACAATAAACTCACTGGAGCATTAATTACGAAGAATCGACGATAGAATAGTGAACATAATATATTTACAGAGACATTGTAAAAGACCTCTGCTCGACTTATTTTGACCTATTAGACTGCCTTCATTTTCAAAACGTTTTTCACCATTTAAGAGAAACTTCACAATATTGAAACTACATAACAACAAATATCTTCTGATTCAATCCAACCTAGTGCCCATAAATAACTTAATTTGAATCTTTACACAACATCGGTGGATATAAAAGCCCTATATGGTATGGAGGTTTCACTAAAATTGGGTTTTGACTTCGGTATCACCAAAATGGATAAACAATGTACTATATGATTATGATATGTATGTTTCACTAGATTGGGTTTTGACTATGATTATCAGCAAAATGGATAAACCTTATAGAATATGATGATAACAATCATAAATTATAACATTTTGACTGAACAAATAAAACAGAATAAAAACCAACCTTAATGAAAAAAAAAACACATGAACCATTAGACAATGATCCTACAGTGAATACTAGAGTCTCTTCTCCTTCACTTCTCTGCATCTTCATCTCCATCTTTTTCATCTTCAAACCCAAAGAACTCTGTGTTTCTATTGGGACTATCCAATGCTCTCTTCTCTTGTTCCTCCTCTGCTTCTTCCTCTTCTTCTCCTTCCTCTTTCTTCTTCTTCACTCCACCACCCTTCCTCCTCCTCACAACTCTCTCCTTCAACACACACACAAGCTCCCTCACCGCCTTCTCCCCATCACTCCTGTTCCTAATCAACACCTCACTAACATCAGCCGGAGTGATCTCCGCCTCCTCCACACACTCCTCCATCTCCTTCAAAACATCACCGTCCACATCACCTTCCTCCATCCTCAAATAATTCTTCAACAGAATCTTCAACGCTTGAAACCTACAAAACCCCATGTGAATATGCATATCCATCCTCCCACTCCTCAACAAAGCCGAGTCCAACTTCTCAATATGATTGGTAGTAAACACAAAGATCCTCTCACTCCCACAACAAGACCACAGCCCATCAGTAAAATTCAAAAGCCCCGAGAGCGTCACCGAGCTTCCCGGTTCATCCATCAAACCCGACCCGTTAGTTAAATCCGGGTCATAACACCCATTACTCTTCTTCTTAATAACCTTCTCTCTTTTCGTCAAACTAATCGAACAGTCGATATCTTCTATAACAATTATCGACTTAGAGCTAGTCTTCATCAACAGCTTCCTCAACTCTGAGTTGTTCTGAACCTCAGTGAGCTCAAGATCGTAAATATCATACCCAAGATAGTTCGCCATTGCAGCGATCAAACTAGACTTCCCTGTCCCGGGCGGTCCGTACAACAAGTACCCTCTTTTCCAAGCCCTTCCTGTCTTCTGATAAAACCCTTGTCCATTCACGAACTCTCTCAGATCCTCCATGATCCTTTCCTTCTTCTCTGGGTCCATAGCAAGCGTCTCGAACGTGCTCGGATGCTTAAACCTCACGGAGTCCCACGGGTGAGACCTTGAATCTAACGAGACGCCTCTCGAGTTAGTGTAGAGAAGCCTCTCCTCGTTCCTCCGGCGAATCTCCTCCGCTTTTCCGACGATGTAGTCGAGGTAAGAGTCCAAGACAAGGGTTTTGTCTCTCTTGTTGATCTGTAACGTGAAGCCTCGTTTCTCCTCAGGCATTGGTCTCCACGAGAAGCTCTGGACTTGACGTTGGACCACGACGTGCTCCCACACCACCGTGACGCCGTTAAAGACGTCGGTGATCCTGTCGTTGTTCGAGAGGCCGAACGTGACGGAGGTTGAGTTGGGTACACGTGTTAGGCTGAGACGCGTGTTGCTGGCGGTGACGGTGACGGAGGAGCTGAGGTAGAGGCTGACGGCGTTGTAGAGCTCGTTGGTGTTGACGCCGTCGATCTCCGTTATGTCGAAGTAGGTGTGGGAGGAGAACACGTGGCGCATACGTGTCAGGAGGTGGATGAAGGCGAGACGGAGCTCAGGTGGGAACACGAGCTGGAGGATTGTTTGACAGAAGGCTAACATGCCCACTAGAGAAGCCATTGTCGTCCAGTAATCACTCATCTTCATCTCTTCTTTTGCTCTGTTTTGTAGAAACAGAGTAAATAAAAGTTTTGGTTTTTAAGTTCTTGTTCTTGAAATTTGGGAGGGAAATGCTTTTTATTGGAATATGAAAGGAGGAGATGCTTTCAATTTATAGACAATGGAAGGGAGTCATTGGGTTGTGTTGTATGGTGCAAATTATATAATCTCAATTATTTTCATTGGTCTATGGTTTCTAGACTTCAAAATCAGTAACATCCAAGAGGGTAGTGGTTATGTGACATGTAAATTTCACATCGGGTACTATTCCACTTTGTGTTTTTGTCCGAAGATGTGATAAAATATTAAAAATGAAGTGATAAATTTGGAGAAAAAAAGTTGAACAACTTGAGAAAATATAGAGGACAGTCCTGGAGAAACAGATAAGTTTTTGTTACTATTTACACTGAATGAATCGGACAAACAAGTACAATGAGAAAGAAAACACCATAAAAGGACAAGAAACAGCTAGAAATTTTGAATACTCAAAGAGGGTAAGTTTCTAAGAGCTGATAACTTAGCTGGATTGGTTGTATCTAGTAAGAGGTATTGTTTTACTGATTGGTTCTAGTGTTCAAAGGAGGTTACCAAAGTCATTTTCTTGGTTGATGAAGTTATATTACATATAAACTGTGATTTCAAAGGTCAAAATCATGAAAAGAAACATACAAAAAGGACACTTGAACAAAATATCTAGCTAGTGCTGGCCATGGTATCTCTTAAACTGAATCAGTTTCACCATATATAGAACTTGGAGGTCTATACCAATATGGTAAGGGAAAGAGATTATCATGTTTAAGTGCAATGCAAAGGATAATGATCAATTGTAGTGTTGCCTTTTTGAAAATAGAGAAGTAACAAGTAAAAGCAAATTAGGGGAACATGAGGGTCTAGTTTAGGGTTTGTGAGTGTGACTTACAGTTGGGTTTGTGTTGTTTTTTGTTGGGATTTTGTGGATTTTATTCTTTAGGACACTCGAATTTACGTGGGACATCATTGTTTGTCTACATTTGCATATCAACATCTATCACCATACTACTCAAAACTCTTTCAACTTTCTTTCACATCTCCATCTAATTCCAGCATTTAACTTGATAACGATCCCAAATTAGCTAAAACTACTTTTTAATCAATATATATGTTGATATTCCGAGATTAACGGGTATAATCAAAGCTTAAATGGTTATAAGATAAACATTTTACTTTTGTAACTCGATAGAACTTGGGTTTTGAGGTCGTATTTGTATGACTCCATAATTTACAATGATTGTAGCAACAAGCCTGGCTGATCAACTTAATTTTATCCTAGTTAGTCTCCAAAATCTAAATTATGTTGTGAATCATATTATGAGATCGAAAATAAAACAAGTAGTCGGTGTTTCACTTGGCCGACAGAATAAAAAAAGTATTGACGTTTTTCAAATGTTTTAAATAGGGGGAAAATGGTGAGACATGTAAAAAAAGATGACACAGAGTGACAACGACAGTAGATAAGGCCCAAGTTACTATAGTCACTTTTTGCAGAACTGTGGAATCTCCCAACACCCCCAAAGCCTTTAATTTACTATTTTATGTGTCTAAAAACGTTTTCTAAGTTGCTTTAAAATGTGTAGTTCCATTCTTTAAACTTACCAAAGGATATCTATATTGGTTGTCAATATCAGAACATTGATAATTCCAAAGATCAAAAATGAAAATGATGTACGTATAGAAAACATTTAGGTATCTTGAAATGCATTGGTTGATACGGTGGGGGAAAATTTTGGACCAAAGATTCTGTACAGAGATCCGTTGGTGATTCTGGTTTTGGAGTTTAGCAACCTCTGGTTCCGAGCTAAACTAAAAGGGGCCAACAATGAATAAACAATGTTAAATGTCAAAAGTTGTAAGGCCATATTATTATGTAATGTTACAGAGGCCAGTATAAAGTACAATTGGCATTTTATAATATTAGGGTTTGTTATGATGGTACCTTCTGAAACTGACTCTCTTTGGCATTTTCTGTTTCAATTTTAAAAAAAAATAGAAAGGATCATTCACTTTATTATTAAGTCCATCTCTATTTTTCCCTTTATTCAAATTAATGAAAAATTGTCCAGTTATCATTTCGAAAATATAATAAAATAAATTATTATATTTACAACTGGTGTATTTGAGAGGATTGCCAGAATTCACCTGAAGAAGTCAAATAAATTTATAAAGAAAGTAAGAAAAGAGGTGACGTATTAGTCAAGCAACTCTGTCTTCTTACTGTGGTATACCCGTTCCCCAAAGTTACTTATTCACGAGTTACTACTACCAAACAAAATTTAACTCCAAGAGACAAAAAGTTAAAACATAATAATAATTGAGAGTTGTGTGACACAGAAGCTAGTATCTATCAATTACATGCAACCAAACCGAAGAAGATTTCAAGCAGAGTTTTTAAATTCGTTCCTTTGTCAGTTTGTAGCAACCACATAAAATTATTTGCTGGATAACTATTATTACTGTGGTTTATGATTTAAATGCTTATTGTGTATATCTTTTCACACAAATTAGATTGGAAATCTCTTAAAATAAAATTATAGGTCGTAATATAAAGTCATGTACAATTAGCAAGTAATATGTATCGTTAAGGGAAACAAAAACATTCTTTCTCAATCAAAGGTCTTACATAAATGAAGTAAAGTCGACCAGAGTTTAAACAAAAACGTGTTTAAAGAGCATATTATACATATGATCTCATTAGAACTCAGATAAGTTCGCGGTGTTGGAGAATTCTCTATCTACTTTGTACCAAATGATTTTCCAAACTGATTCAAAAGAGAATATCTTGATTTTCCATTTCTTTCAGATGTGGATCAATCAATGGCAATGATCAAGAAACCGACAGAGACATACATGAGGAAGACCGGGTAAAGTGCGAGAGCTTTCCTTCTTGGGTTCACTGCAGCGCTCATGAAAGGATAAGCGGCCCAAGAGCTCCAGGCAAGAGTCACACACACCACTACCATTTTGAGAATCACATTGTCCTTCAACATGCAGATCACTGCTCCAACATCCAGTGGAAACAGACAGTAACCCAACAGGCTTAGGCTTTGGAAAAATATTATATGTCCTCCCTGTAAATTGTATTGTTCACAGACCAAAAAAGTGGATAGTTTTTTTAAAAAACAAAGCTTGAAAAGTATGTGGCGTGTACTAAAACATGAATCAATGTGTGCTTACCAGCAGCAGCACATTTAGTGTGAGGATCACAGCTCCAGCTGCAAGTAGTGCAAAAGCCACGGCAAATACTTCGGACTGTAAATTACATAGCAAAAGAATAAGACCAGAAGCATTCCAATTGGACAGAGACCAGTTCTTTATTCTACCACATACTCAATCCCGGGATGCAAGTACAAGAAAAGGAAGATTTTAGATGGAAAATGAAAACACAGATGTGATTTAATAGCAAGAAGTGCTAAAACATTCAGGCAATTGTCAAAAGCGAGCAGAGACAAAACCAATTACAAATTCATGTCTTTTCGGAAACATTATGCATACATCAAGTGCATTCAAACACCAGTAAAAAATCAGCCTTGTTTTACTCAATTGATTCCACATTTTCTTATTCTTGTATGTTCATAAATACCAGTAAAGAAACCATTTTTAAGCATGAGTATATGAAAAACTAGCCATCGGTTTTAATCACATAAAGCTTTATGTAACCACATGAGTTCAAGCTAGGCGCATATCAGATCCTAGACATAAAATGCTGGTAAGGCAAGACATGAGAATTGAGAAAGCAATGAAACTCAAAATTACAAGTAACACAGCATGGCTTGCTGCTCATCTAATCAAGTCTACTCTTTTAAATCAAAAATCTCACTGCAGAACGGTCTCTAGAAATGCTTTAGCCTAAACAAATCAAAACTAAGAAGCATCATTCTAGTACAAACTCTTAAGTTCATCCAAAAACGTCACCTTTATCTAGACATTCTCAAATCACATTTCAAAAGGGCACCTTAAAGCTAAGATTTTTATTCACATAAGGCATCCAAAGGAAACAGCTTTAAGATAGTAGATCGCTCACCTTCTTAACCGAAGCAGACCAAGAGAGAGTAAGCCCCAAAAACACAATAAAGAAGAAGGGACCCCAAAGATCCCAATCCCTAAGCGCCTTCCCCGGATCCTCCCGATTCGGATTCGGAAACACCACCAGCTTCAAATTACTCACGATCCTCGACAGATCCCTCTTCACCGTATCCCACACCGGCTCCGTCAACGTGTTCGGCGGCGACCCGAACCCGCTTCCTCCGATCGTCTTATCATCGGAGCTGCTGAAGTTACCTGAAGGCGGAGGAGGGACGGGAGCAGGCGTCACCTTCTGCGGCGGGGGAAGCGGCGGGAGGTTGGATTGGACGAAGGGGGAGGATGTGACGGGGATCGAGGGACGGATCGGGCTTGGTGGACGAGCGGGGAGGACGGTTCCGGGTCCTGATTGGAACCCTTCGCTCATCATGTTCTCGATCTCGTCGATGTCTGATTGGGAGGATTGGTAGAGAGGGACTGTGTCGTTGTGCGACATTTTCTCGACGATTGGATTCACCGGAGGAGAATAGAGATTGCAGGGATTGATGATGGGTTTGTTGATTTTTATTCCCGGGGAAAAGCTGTGAAGAAGAAACTGATCGGATCTGATGATGAAGAAGAAGAAGAAGATGAGGGGAAATTACTTTAAACGGAGGAAAAATAAAAGGAACGTGTGACGCAGTGCTCTATCATTGAAACGACGGCGTATTACTTCAACGACGCCGTTCAGTAAATTATGTTAGACTTAGGAAGTATTATTGGTTTATGTTAGTTGATTTAGAAATTCATAGTATTTAGTTATTTACAAATACAAATAAAATATCTAAATTTTCAGATCTAATATATAAATTTTAATTAAAATTTAAGTCTGGTAATTTTCAATAGAATTTAAGTTTTTATATTTTAACAAATAAATCAATACAAATCGATTATAAAATTAAATTTATTAATAAATTCATATGATTAAATAACACATAATTTCATTTAAAATTATAAATTATAAAATTAATAACTCATTATTTAATATAACTTTTAAAATCATAAAACAAATAACACTATGTTTAGATATATTTCCAAAATTCATTAAAATGCACCCATCAGATCCACTTAACATCCACTGTTAAATCACATTCTATATAATCATGTGCTTAGTTGATTAACCCTCTGATGATTTTTTGTTGGAAAGACATTTATTGAATTTAAATTTTTGTGAGTAAACAGAATACAATAAGATTTATATTGACATTTTTCACTAATTGCATTTACATAAGAGGCATTTAACATGTTTCACGTATTATTTATTACAATATGAGTAAACTTTTCTCCTTTCATCTGAAATAAATAGCTTTCATTTTCATAAACATATTTGCTCTTACAAACAAACATAGACAATCTCTTAAAATGTATATATAAACACTAACACACATTTGATATGCTTTATTGGACAATGATATACAATCGAAAGAATCAACACACAACAAGTAACAAAAGATGAAGCAGAGCATTCTACATAGTATATCTAAAAGAAAGCAGGGGACGAGAGTTTAGATAAAGTATATTTTGATCAAAGACTCTATGACCTTGTTACACATTCCCTAGGGGCTCCCTGTGGAAACCTCTTAGTATCCGTACAGTAATTGTAGATCATGTAATTCTTCTGAACCCATCTGAGTCTAGCTTGGCTCGTTGAATCCATTTCTTGAGTGTACCAATTTGAGCTTGGTCTCGTCGAGGTACACGACGACCTTCCGTTGGAGTGAGCACACCCTTCGATCTTAATGTTCCTGTAAGAAGCAGTGAACGGAGCTTTGGACCAATCCGTTTTAACCAGACCGCCTCTAGTTGCCCAATCGTCTGCGTTCCATAAACTTGCGTACATCCTCATCGGCTTGCTCTTTGGAAACAAGACACCGAGTGACTCCGAGTTTTTAAACTCTCTAATCGGTGTATCATCGACCGTTAATCTGATAAGGATGAGAAAAAAACATAAATAAACCCTTATTAGGGCTTTTAATGTGGTTTACTTGTGAAGCAAGAAAGGTAAGGTTTAAGAGTTTACATGATTCTTTGAGGGTTCCAGAGGATTGAGTAAGTGTGGAAGTTCACGGTTGGGTCGAACCAGAGATGGAACTGTTGCTCTTTGTCACCTTTACCTTGAGTGTAGACATTAGTGTGTAAAGTATAAGGATCTCCACTCATGTTACCCAAGAACTCAAAATCAATCTCATCCCAAGTCGTTCCTTCAGACTTCAGCTGCAAATTTTAAAAACAAACACAATAATAATTATTGTTATTATAAAACACATAATTATCAGGATAAATTCTAACAAATTATAAATAAAAAAATAAAAAGTACATGGTTAAGTAACTTACGTAGAAAGTTGTGACGGTCCCAGCAGAGTTACCAGGAACGAGCTTAATCTGCATATCAATCTTACCAAACAAATACTCTGTTTTGGATTCAAAACCGGAACCAGATGATTTGTCTAACGTGAGAGTAAGAAGCTGGCCGTTGTTGAGTATCTTCCCACGGCCGTTTCCCCAAGCCACGTTGACGTCGCTGTTGAAGTCAGCGGAGGAGGCTGAAAACGCCGCCGCGAGGAGAGATGTGAAGAAGAATATTTTGAAAGGAGACATTGTGTTTTGTGTGTGCGTACGTACGTGTGGGTGTATGTGTGTTGGAGTTTGGTGAGGAATGTGAGGAAGAGAGAAGACGTGAAAGAGATATATATAGTGTGGGTGGAGAATAATAAGAGGAGAGTGGGTGAACAAAAGAGGCTAATATCAAGACACTGCATGCAAGATGTATTACAGCTGGACTCTCGAGTACCTCCATCATTTTGGTGAACAGGTTATCTTACCATCCTTAATTAAAGATATGTTTTGTGTATAAACATGGTCATATTGTTAGAAAACATATTGTTTCATTCTTTAAAGTATGTTTGAGAAGATTACAAATTATGAGTTTATTATATCTGCTTTTTCTTTAAAGTCTTGTATTGATAAATGCTAGTATTAATCTTCCCTTTGGTTAGTAGTACTTTAGTACTTTCTTTATATTTTTCTTTGTTTGCCAGTTTTGACTTTTAGTGTTAAGAATTATTTAAATAATCGTTTGCTATATAATTGGTTGCATGCTTTGTAGATATTTTACACGAACTTCTAAATGCATAATTGTTTGTATATCTTCATTAACACGTAGAGGCTTGTCTAGTGGGAGGAGGGAAGAAAAATAAGAGGTCTAGAGGGATATTACGTGTGGAATTGTTCGACTTCAAATTATCGAATTTAGTTGAAATTTGAGGAGAATATGTATTTTGGCATATTTTTGTCTTGGAATATATATTTTCATATTCCTTTTTTTTGTAGTTGTAAGAGTTTGTTTGTATCCAATTACTTGGTCGTAACTAGCAGGTACTGGTCTTGCCTTGTGCCCGGCTCTACTAATCATGAAACCAGCCTTGGTCTTAATGGCCCGTTATTTACATTCTATCGGGCCTCTTTAGAACGGAAAACACATCTGAACCGTACAATTAGACCATGTTTCTTGAATAAAACCTGTTTAAAATTTTTCTGTGTGCAAGTAACATTAAGCTTTTCGATCGTACATATATTCCTGCCAACCGATACCATTACACGATGTGATTAAAAAGTATATATTGTTATAATGTGAATGGAGCATAGAAGCAACGACCAAAAGTATGAGTTTGGTTGTATGGGTTAAAGGTTTGGTTGCGTTAGCAAAGGTGCAGCAAGTAGTAGCATAGACACGTTTTCTTTTGGCTGGTCACTATTTAATGAAAGATGTTCCATTGCAAAGAAATGAAAAGTTATAAATCAATATATGCAACCATATGTATAGGTCTAATTCATGTTTTGTGATATGTAATTGATGTAGTATATAAGAATACACAATACTTGTTGGAATACACATATGACAAATTAGAACAGCTATTAGTTCATAGTTCAGGTAGAATTAAATCCAAGAAACACCAAACAAAATAAATTTAATGCCTGTCTATGAGGACAACTACTGATATTTATTGGAAATGACTAATGAATATGAGTGGTCCAAACTCAAAGGCTATTTTCTTCAAGCACCAAAACTATTTTCAATCCTCATTTGTTCATTTTCATGAACAAGCAACGTTTGGTATTCCCATTTATTTTTTTGTTAATTTTGGCTTTTTTTTCACGCCAAAAAGTACTACTTCCTCCCTTTTGATTTAATTATGTTGTGATGTAAAATTTTTGTTTCAAAATAAATGTCTTTTTATAATTTAAATACATGATTTATTAAATGTATATGTTATTCTATTTTTCTATTAATTAAAATGTGATTAAATTTATAAGCAATAATGTTTTATTTTGAAACATTATTTTGAAAATATGCAAAATTAAATATTTTTTAATATGTGTATAAAAACATAAAACGATACATTAAATGAAAATAATATCATAAAACTATCAACAAGTTTTTTTTTTTTTTTTTGTTTAACCTGGAGGGATTTAAACCCCCAAGGGACTAACCTCTCGGCGCGAAGCAGCCATTTGGTACTATGGGGAATTAGATACCCCAATTGCCTGGCCAGTGGATCGAACCCGGGTGCGTATTGGGGCTGAAGCTCCCTCAACACCACCAGGCTAAACCCGCTGGTTAACTATCAACAAGTTAAAACTCATATAAGCATGTAGGTCGACGAGGAGCATCCAACTCTTGAAGCCATGACCTGATGAAAACTTCATACGTGTTAATATTTAATATTCTACCCTTCTTCTCGGGTAAAATATGGCATGTGGAACTTGACCATTAGATTGAATGTAAAACTATTCATATCACTAAAGAACCACCACTTAGAAGTTAAGAGTTCTGTAATAGAAAGCATGGATCAATATATGAAGTCCTTGTCAAACACATTTTAACTTCATTATTACACCGACAGATTTGAGGTAAAAACAAAAGACAGTTTGGTTTTTAAATAGTAGTATGCATACATACTTTGGAGAGTTTTGAGTATGGAGTCGATGGACCATAAGAATCAAGATAGGATAGCTACGTAATTAAAGCGAATACTATTACAAGAAGTTATGTACATATGAATATGATTCATTGGATAAATTTTCTGACACGGAGATTTTGATTTGGGACCGCCTAACAAAACGTCAACTTGGTCCCAGTAAGCTTTACAAGCTGTAGCATTTTAATTTCTTAGTGTAATGGCTCATCATGATTCTTAATCAGGGGGCCTAATCTCAAACTCAACCATATACAGGTATATTTACAATTTAACGAACCCATATCTCGGACAACTGTGTATGGTCTTGTCAATTCCGGCCTCCATAAAATGTTGCAGGTTCGTATTAATTTTTAGACGAGTTATCTAGTCATTATTTGAAATTACATTCAAATTTCTGGGTAACCATATCGTCTAGGCTAAATAGTATTTTATTTACCAATTAATTTTTTTGAGAAGACCAAAGATTTGTATTTGTATTTTGATTTTATTTTATTTTGAAAATATCCGAAGTTGTAAATTGTAGTAGATCAACTAATCAAGTCAGTGGATATACAACTTTCTTTTTGTAATCCAAAAGCAAACTTTTGTATGTTTGGATAAGTTCGAGAGATATAAGTGTAAACAAACAATATAGACGAGGTGAGCTTAATATCATAAGTATGTTTTAGAATGTTTATCATCCCCCATTGCATGTTTAAGCGATTAGATGTTTTCAGAATATTGTTTTGAACATTATATAATATACTAAAGGTTTGATATTTTGAGTTACTAGCAGCCTTTATACTCTAGTAAATTTATGATTTTTTTTCCAATATTGTTAATACTGTAGTTTTTGTTCTTAAAATTTCTCTATTGGTCAAGTGTCACATAAGACGAGGCTGATGAGTGATAACGATAGATTCGTCAATGCGTGCACAACTATAGAATAGAGAGCTGTAGTCTCACCTCACGACCACACCAATTATTATTTAGAACCAAAGAAAACTGTCCATATACATTTTGTTACCGAACATATTGTGCCTAAGAGCATTTCAAATCCCACTTCATATTTTACTTCAAATTGGAGTGGGAAATAGAGTAATGAACAAACAAAAAAAAGTGATTACTCCATTTATAAAGTAAATCTGTTTTTTGTTTGTTCATTATTCTATTTCCCACTCCATTTTGCAGTAAAATATGGAATGAGATTGGAAATGCTTCTAAACCAAATAACTTTGTATGTTTACTACTAAAATAATTGTCTGAACGTCATTTTCATAAACCAGCTAATCTCAATGGATAAGCGTAATTAGCAACCCACATCAATTATTTTGGGCTGTCTTGTAGCCTGTAGGTCTCTATGTCCTTTTCTTACCTGGTTATTGCCAGTAGTTATATAGTATTAATAATGGTACTACGATCTGAACTCTAATCCTAGTAATTATCAGCATTGTTATTATCCACCTGTTACGATAACAACCCCACTGGATAATCATCAACAAATTTTCTTTCGTCTATATATATATTTTTCCTTCACTACATACTAAAAATCAACTATACTACCCCTTACTGCTTAGATAATTACATAAACAAAGTTCATATAGACTCACAGCTAATCGTATTTAACTATTACTGTATATAGAAAAAACCTATTACTGTAAAGAACAGTTTATGTGAACATTCAGTTATGAACTTTTCATTGGAAACAATCAAAGTAACATGCAATTTATGCATTTCCAACAGTATTCTATTCATTTATTTTAAAATAAAGTTTAAAGTAAAATACTAGTATTCAATAATAAAAAATAAAAATAGCTTTGCTCCATAAATAAATTTTTTTTTTTGGTTCATGATTCTGTCTATTTATTTTTCATAAATAAACCAGACCTTTAGAGATTACTTTTAACCAAAAAAAATCCGATAATATGTGCAACCGATTGTAGCAATCAATGCTAATTTTCATTGGAAATAATTTAATTTTTAATTTATGATTATACCTTACTTGTATAGCATTTTTGTCATTTTGTTTGCGGTTATGTCCTTTTTTTTCTAAGCCTGTGGACCCTTTTTGGGCATGGTTTGTTCATGGACTGAATTTGTAAATGGGCTTATATTGAAATGGGCCTCCTGAATACATTATTGTAACACTTGGGCCTTCATAAATAAATGAAGTAACATTCTAATCTATTTTAACTGTGGCATAGATTTACCATGTATCAACTTAGATGATTGTATAAGTAATGGCAAAATCGGTGGAATATTATCAATCATATCGTGTTGTACTCTTGTGACATTTTATATCTCCATATGTTTTCACATTATATGATTTGACTGCCATGCAACAACTTAGTCGCATTAAAAAGTTTGTTTAAATTAATATCTAGTTCAACATGGAGATGAATTTAAAAGGAAAACAAGCGTTATTTGTAAGAGGGATATATGAATACCATATAACTTGATTAGTTACACGAATGCAACTACCAATCAACATTGTAGTTACGAAAATCCTGCTTCATAAAAATATTAGTACTAAATTAATGGGAACAAATATAATAAGTCTATCTTACGTTGGTATACATTTAATTTTGGAGACATTCTCAAAACAGATTGAAATTAAAGTTCGATAACTAATTACTTAACTACTCTTTACCCTTACTGCCTTATGGCTTTGTACTCTTTTATTGTAAGGGTATTTATGTAGCTTCAATGAAATTTCACGGAGGAAAATGACTGAAAATGCTTTAACAAAAAAAAAAAGAAAATGACTGAAAATGACCCTTAAAGGGAAGGAGAAGAAACATGTTCCACGGCTTGGGGTAACTTCTTAGTAACTTCCCAAGTCGACTGAGAGATCAAATGCTAATGTTGAGACTACCCCTCTTAGAGAGGATGAGAGATTATCTTTCCTTGAGAAAGCTCTAGCGAAGATGAAGAAGGAGAGGTTACTTGACCCTAACCTGGATCTTAAAGTGTTAGGTAAATCCCTTAACAAAGTTTAAATTACTATTCATTTCACACACGCATTATCTTTTTCATTAACTCATGATTCATATTCTTTCAATTTTTTTTGTGGCAAGCTGCTCGAACACAAATATATGATTGTGCTCATCTTGGACTTTTAGTGCGACTTGCACAAAGGCAATTGTTTCTCAAAAAACTTGTTGAGAGACAGAGACCCTAAAATCATTGAGGGCTTGAAGCTCTGTATGGAAGATTTTATTGATGCAATGAGCAACATGAGCTGAAGGTGCTGCTTTAATTTTGATATCATTCTAAGCTTCTAGCTGGTGCATTCCTTAACGTAGCTTCAGTAATTTTTGAATCATTTTTGTTAATTTCAACTTTTGTATTTTCTCCATAATTGTGCTTCAATAATTTTTGAATTGTTTTCTTAATTTAAGCATTATATATATTTGTCAATGCTTTTGCTGAAAATAAAGAAAAATAAGAAAAAAATAAGAAAAAGATAAGAATTTTTAAATATATATTGATAAATTATAATAAAAGTTTTAAAATTTTAGATATATTGGTATATTAGCGTTTATAATTTCAAAAGAACATCAAACATAGTCATTAATTTTTAACATTTTTTCATTAAAATATTAAATACATCATCAATATTTTTGAATAGAATTTAAAAATAATTTGAGATGTTGTGGCACTATATTAGTGACCCTATAATATGAGATAAAAGTAAAACTGTCAACAAGTATCAAGATGTCGTGGGCCATAACACATGAGGAATGTTTCTCCAAAATAATATGATAGTTTTCATTGTTCAAACACTTTTTGTTCTCTTTGTTGTCTCTTTGCACATACACAGAATGATGAAATTCCAACGCTACTTTTATCAATTCTAACCAGAAAATTTATCTTGAATTATTCAAATCATAATTATATATATTTTTTAAACTTTCATATATATATATATATATATATAT
>CAJHQP010004992.1:0-49824 GCA_905132765.1 Moricandia arvensis | reverse complement strand
CTCTCTTTATTATTTGTAATAATCATTCCCGTTAATTGGCATTAAAAAGAAATTTGAAGCCAAAGAATAAACAAATCTAAATCTGTTAAATCATTAAACAATTCTGTCAAATTGTAACTAAATCCATAGTCAAAAAATTAACAAATCTATTAAATCCTAACTTAAATTATTAAAATTAAATAAATCAGTGGGCAAAGAATAATAATTCAGTCAAAACTCAATTAAATCTAAAGTAAAAACAAATTTATCAAATTATATATAAATTTGTAGCAAAAAAATAAATCTAAGTATTCCAAATTAATTTGTAAAATTTTAATAAATTTGTGGCCAAAATTATAAATTTGTTTTAACAAATTTGTGAAAAATTTATTAAACCTGTAAATTTTGCAATAAATTTGTCGATAAAGAAGAATAAATTGAAGTATGTGACTATTTACCACATAGACAAAATAAGTACATCGCGCTGGCAAAATCATTAATATTCTAAATATATAGTGGCACTTTGTAATTACTATTTTTGTTAACAAAAAAAGGGATAAATTGGTTATGAAAAAATAAACAACTAATAAAAATAAAATTAGAATTAAACTAGTAATTGTTCATAAATAGAGGTTAAGCTAGTTTTTTTTCCCTTATGAATTATAATCTTTTGGATGTGTGCCTTTACTCATTATAAATCTCTTAAGTTGAATAAAATTTTGGTTTGAATATATAAACCTTTTTTCTTATGAACTGAGTAAATGTGGATTGCTTTACATCATACAAATTTAAAAACAAGAATGACCATGATTTCAAGCCGAACCGTCAAGTTTAGGGGAAAAGAAAATTAAAATTGACTTATAATCCTTATGGAACTAGATCTTTTCCTCAATAAGAAATAATGTGATTTCTGTAAAATATATTGTTTCCGAACTAACAGACATGATGACACAGAAGCGTCTAATCAGTTTATCTAACCATCTATCCATCCTTGGCTTTGAGTCTTCATGGCTAAGCCAGATCCTTCCCACGATCACCATCTTGTCCTGAAACCAACAACAAACATAAGTGATCTATCAATAACTTAGTGTGCAGGTTATATACATGGAACTTATGTTCGGATTCTTTGTAAGCCTAACCCGAAATCCCCTTAGTAATACTCGAATTCTCAAGTCACTTAACCAGATCGTTCAGGTTCAGTTTATGGATCTATATCAGACTGTCTTACCATTAAACCATTTAGATTGGCCATAACCGATCAGCCATTCGACTATGATTCATGATCTATCAGATCCAGATCCATTACTTATGCATCAAATCACATGATCGGACTGGCTTAAAGCCATGGTCCATTCCTCGGCCCTAAGGCCTAAGATTCTTGATCGTTCATGCAGAAAAGGGAAGAAAATGATCGAGTATAAAGAGAGAAGGATTTAACCGTTTGGCCGACCGACCATAGAACCGATCAGTCACCCGAAGGCTATGGGAGATGGATTATGTGGCCCATCCATTCACCTTAAAAGTGCGTTATAGATTCCAAGTCTCAGCACGCTTCTGTTTCTCCTTTGTATCCATGGTTGGATTGATTTTCAAGACATTGTGGTTATATTGCCTTCTTGGCTTAATTCTGATCAAGTCTTCCTTCTAAATCGTCCAAGTTTTTTATTATTTTGGATTGCCTTTATGTTCTGATCATTTGGTGATTTTCCTTAGGTAATTTTGTCCCAAAATGACCCCAAGGTCCGATATATATAGAAAACTCGATCAAAAATTGTTTGGACAAAAAGGTGTCTTTTTGATAACCACTTGGGCGGTTATCCATACGCGCACCTTTGGTCAAAACCGCATAACATGCTCGCCATATGTGCCACAGCTTAATCGACCAAGTTTGGATTTGTACATGATCCGACCATCAGTTAGATAACCAACCCGACCGACCAGCTGGCTCAACCGTCAAACACTCCACCGAGCTGAGTTGAGATCCTCGATAGTTGGTCCAACTGACTTGGCTAGGTTTACTATCTGATCGAGTTGTTCTTAGCTTAATGAACTCATTCTTAGCTCTATACAGCTTGTTGAAGCTCCATCCATCTCACCCAAGCTTCGTCCAGCTTGTCTCACTCTTTCCTTAGCTCGGTCCAGTTCATTTCCCCTCTTTTCCTTTGTTTTCTTGGCTAAGTCCCGATCATCACTCGGACTTAACCCATTGTTCAGACCATGGAACGCTTGCCTTTGTGTCTTACAACCGGCTTGCACGTTCCCTCGTCCCATGGTCTGTCCTGACGATCCTATCTACGATCGGGGATGCTACACGTTCAACCAATATCCCCTTCAGTTCACCTGATTTCAAGTAGTGGCATCACACATTTTGGATTGCAAGATTCCTCAAGGTACTTCTTTGGATCAACAACTTCATTTTCTACCCTGAAAATACAAAAAACGAAGGAAGAAAAAAAACCCATCACATTATCCACATCCATATCAAGGCAATGTGTGATGGTATACACGAGTCTATCTTTTCTATTGAGACTTGAAAAAAAACAATCAACGTGGTGTTGGCACGTTGAATATCTATGGATTATACTATGCGACATCTCAATCAGCTACGATGAAGAGGGTAAATCCAAAGGACCTATATCATCGTTGACCGATCACCACATATCATAGAGCACAACTGCACAAGTTTAGAGATCCAGAGACCTAAATGAGATCCATGTACTCATCATGATGTGGAGATTGTTAATTAAAATTGAAGAATGGCGCAAAATTTTAAGAATAAACTTACATGTCGTTAAGTCAATCCGAAAGCAGTAACTACAAGAAAGAGATGAGATTTAATGTCAGGAAAAAAATGGAAACCGATTGGTTTTGGTTCGTTAACTTCAAACACGAAAGAGGATCCATTGAATTAAAATAAACGAGACTGTTGATACTTAACTGAGAGGGAAGATCTAGACTTGAAGGAGGAGAAGCGTATTCCCATAAACTCACCATCTTTCTTGATGTTGCGAGAGTCCTAGAAGCAGAGGAGGCGACTAACGATGAACTAAATAATATGACTTCTACAAAGATGAAAGAAAAAAGATCATCCACAATTACCTAAAATATAGTGGTAGTTGATAAAAATATTCACATTTACTTAAAATATGGTGGTAGTTGATAAAAAAAACATTTGCAATTCCTTATTTTAAAATCTAGTTAATTATACTATTATAAGCTATAAAAAATATTCTAGAGATGATGTTATAGCTGACGAACTATAAAAAAATATTACACGTTTTGAGTTGCTTTATGAAATTCAAATTTGAAATTTGTATTTCCTACTATATAATAATTACTGAACTTTTAATTAAACATTTAAGGGTCGATGAGCTATTTCCCCACAAAAACTATGATATAGCATCATATCCCCACCAAACTATGACTTAGTGTCAAATCTTCATGATTTGAAAGGTATAAACTTATCTTTCAAAAATTAACAATTTCAAATGTATTTCTCCCTGAACTTTGATATTTTGAAACTTAATTATCCATAGACCATGGTTTTAAATAAATTATTATTCGAGAAATTATGAAAATACTACTTTCCTTGTACCACTTTTCAAAAATACATTAATCACTTTTACCCTTGTTTTTAAGAGAGAAAAACACATTTATAACCCTTGGGTTAATTAATCTAAGACTTAGGGTTTAGAGTTAAGGGGTCGTGTAGGGTGGGGGGTAGAGTTTAGGAATTTAAAATTTAGAATTCTAATTAATTTTTAAAATTACCCCTTAAAAGTGATATTTTTGAAAATATCTCTTTAATGAAAGTAAAAATGAAAAGTGGTACAAGGAAAGTGGTATTTTTGAAAATCTCCCATATTATTCACCAAATAGTTGAAATCGGCTAAGCCAAACAAAAATTCATTTTAAACAATTTTTATTAAAAAATATTTTTTTTTACTTGTTGAAATTTTAAAATATAGATATTTTTGATTTTTAAGAAAGTTTTAAGTTTATTTTTGTGTTTTCTTAAATTTAAAAGAAAAACAAATTCATCAAGATTTTATTTTTATAAAGTTTAATAAAATTACAAAGAACAAATAAGCTTGTTAAATTTTTGTTTTTTTTTTGAAATGTGAAAGAAAAATAAATTTTTGACAAAAAATATATGACAAAAATCTAATTTTGTTGAATTTTAACGATAATCAATTTTTTAACAATAAATATCTATAATATTATAATTTTTATGTTCTTGATAAAAAATGATTTACGTCAAAATTCAACAAACATATATTTAAAAGTTTTAACAGCAAAAAATATAAAAAAAATTAGGAAAGATTTTTTGAAGTTTTAAAATATATATATTTTGAAATTTCAACAAGAAAAGAAACAATATTCTTTAATAAAAATTATTTAAAATGAATTTTGGTTTGATTTAACCGGTTTAACTATTTTAGTTAATAATAAACCAAATAAAATAATGGTTTATGGATAGTTAAATTTTGAAGTATCGGTTCAGGAAAAAATACATTCAAAATTGTTAATTATTAAAGAATAAGTTTATAACTTATGGAGATTTCAAATCGGGAGTTCCGCTTCTTCTCCCTTCTTTATTTATGTAGAGTATTTATTTTTCCGTTTTCTAATTATTTAGTCCGTCGTATCCATATCTGGCCGACACAAAAATTCTCAGTACTATTTGTGTTCTCTAACAAAAAGTGTTTTAAAAATAATAAGAAACAAAAAGAGGTCCAACGAATCATTATATCTGATATTATATTCTAGAAAAAAAAAAAAAATCCTCTTTAGGAGAAAAGAAACTAATTGACTTCTCTTCTCTTCTCTTCTGACAGTGAAGAGTCCAAACATTATCATCATCTTCCCAATTCTTTTGATAGAGAGAGATGCCCAACTCCACGTCGGATTCCGTGGCCGTTCCGCTACTCCCTTCCCTCCGCCACGCAAACTCTTCCTCTCAAGTCGCCATCGTCGGTGCCAACCTCTGCCCAGTCGAAAGCCTCGATTACGAGTACCCAAAATCTCCAATGCTTCCCCTCAATTTCACTTTGCTTATTTTGCTAATAGTAGGCGATTGATTGATTCAGGATCGCGGAGAATGATTTCTTCAAGCAGGACTGGAGAGCTCGTAGTAAGACGCAGATCTTCCAGTACGTGTTCATGAAGTGGCTTCTCTGTTTCTTCATCGGAGTCATTGTTAGTCTCATCGGTTTCACCAACAACCTCGCCGTTGAGAATCTCGCCGGCGTTAAGTTCGTCGTCACTTCCAACATGATGTTAGCCGGAAGGTAACTAACTAACTAACTAACTAACTCTTCTCTATCAATGTTGATGGATTGAGCTAATGATTGTGGAAAAAACAGGTTCAGCATGGGCTTTACTGTTTTCACTGTTACAAACCTGATTCTTACACTCTTTGCATCGGTGATTACTGCTTTTGTTGCCCCTGCTGCCGCTGGTTCCGGTATACCTGAAGTCAAGGCTTACTTGAACGGTGTAGATGCACCCGAGATTTTCTCACTTCGCACTTTGGTGGTGAAGGTACATTATTTCCACCTGCTATACTCTTTTTCTACCTTGGACATTGCTCAACTTTTTTTGTTTTGGTTGGGATGCATACAGATCATTGGGAACATAACTGCAGTGTCGGGGTCTCTTCTCATTGGTAAGGCAGGGCCTATGGTGCACACTGGTGCTTGTGTTGCCTCCTTACTTGGTCAGGGCGGCTCTAAAAGATATGGCCTCACTTGGAAGTGGCTTCGATATTTCAACAATGATAGGGATCGAAGAGATCTTGTTACTTGTGGTTCTGCTGCTGGTATTGCTGCCTCCTTTCGTGCTCCTGTGGGTGGTGTTCTGTTCGCCCTTGAGGAGATGTCATCTTGGTATATACTCTTATCACTCTATATATGTTCTTGAAACCGTCAATGATTTGTTAAAGCTAGTTTTTGATTGTAGGTGGAGGAGTGCACTTTTATGGAGAATCTTCTTTTCAACAGCTGTTGTGGCAATCGTTCTCAGGGCTCTAATTGATGTCTGTTTAAGTGGAAAGTGCGGGTTGTTTGGTAAAGGAGGCTTGATAGTGTTTGATGTCTATTCAGAAAATGCATCATATCATTTGGGGGATGTACTTCCTGTTCTTCTCCTTGCATTTGTCGGTGGTATTTTAGGAAGCATTTATAACTTTCTCCTCGAGAAGGTTCTTCGAGCTTACAACTACATTTATGAGTAAGCTATGTTTTTGGATGGTTATAATACAGGCAAGTATAAGCATTTATAAACACTTTTTTTGTTCTGTTCAGGAAAGGGGTTGCTTGGAAAATCTTCCTTGCTTGTGCAATATCAATTTTCACGTCATGCCTTCTTTTCGGATTACCATTTCTTGCATCATGCCAACCTTGCCCAACAGATGCTTTAGAGGAGTGCCCTACAATTGGCCGGTCTGGCAACTTTAAGAAATACCAATGCCCACCTGGTCACTACAACGACCTAGCTAGCCTCATTTTCAACACAAATGATGATGCCATCAAAAACCTTTTCAGCAAAAACACGGACTTTGAGTTCCATTACTTGTCGGTTCTCGTATTCTTCATCACATGCTTCTTCCTCAGCATCCTTAGCTATGGCGTTGTTGCTCCAGCAGGGCTGTTTGTACCTGTTATTGTAACAGGAGCATCTTATGGACGGTTTGTAGGGATGCTGCGTGGTTCAGACTCAAATCTGAACGATGGTCTATATGCTGTGCTCGGCGCTGCTTCCTTTCTTGGGGGATCAATGAGGATGACAGTTTCTTTGTGTGTTATTCTTCTTGAGCTGACTAATAATCTGCTTCTACTACCTATGGTGATGGTGGTCCTCCTGATCTCGAAAACAGTTGCTGACGCTTTCAATGCCAACATCTATGATATCATCATGAAGATAAAAGGTTTTCCTTACCTCCACAGCCATGTAGAGCCTTACATGAGGCAGCTTACAGTCAGTGATGTAGTTACAGGCCCGCTTCAAGTCTTTAAGGGCATCGAGAAAATCGAGACTATTGTACACGTTCTCAAAACCACCAATCACAACGGCTACCCTGTGGTTGATGGGCCACCACTCGCTCCAGATCCTGTTCTCTACGGTCTAATCCTCCGGAATCATATTCTGACTTTGCTAAAGAAACGAGTATTCTTGTCTAGTCCAATGGCTTTCGACTCCAAAACACTTGCTCAATTCAAGGCAGATGAGTTTGCGAAGAAGGGTTCAGGGAGGGGTGATAAAATAGAAGATGTGGAATTAAGCGAGGAAGAATTGAATATGTATTTGGATTTACATCCCTTCTCTAATGCTTCTCCTTACACTGTTTTGGAGACTACGTCACTTGCAAAGGCTCTTGTTCTCTTCCGTGAAGTTGGCCTAAGGCACATACTGGTCCTACCCAAAATCTCCAATGTAAGGGATCTTCGTTTCTCCTTTTCTATAGCCGTTATCATCAATTAATTAGATTCTGATAGGCACTAGAACATGAGATGCTTGATACATATATACAAAAAGTATAAAAGAAAAAAGAGGTTTAAGTAGGTGCGGGGAGAACAAATTAGAGTGTTTTGAATTTAAATCATTGGTTTGTTTTGGAGCTTTTGGGGACTCTAATAGTCTATAACAAAACTCAAACCGTGACTTGGTTCTCTGTATCTAATAGCTCTTTAAGTTAAGGAAACCGTTATCATCAAAGATGCAAATCTCTACTTTTGTGGCTATAGCAGAGACCTCCACTGGTGGGAATATTAACAAGGCATGACTTCATGGCAGAACATATACTAGGCGTGCGTCCTTCCCTGTCTAGAAGCAGGTGGAAAAGGCTTCGGATTAGGCTGCCTTTCCTCTCGTGAAGTGTTATCCAGGTATGACAACTTTGATCAACTCTGTATAATAACTGCAAGCAGCCATGTGGTGTGCACCAAAGCGACTTATTCTTATGTCGAGATCTAAGATTTGCAAATGCTTTTTGTAGTAATTATTCTACTTTGTATATGAATCAACATGGAGGTAATAAAAGGGTATTTTTCTTTTTCTTAGTGATGGATACAAAGAAGTAGAGATTTAGAAATGTTTTGCTACCTGTAAAAGCTTTTTCGCTATAACTGCTTTCCAGCGAGATCCATTGTGATTGATTCTTCCACGAGGGAGCAACACATTGGGAGGCCGAACTAAACATCTTCATGAGTACCTTTTGTTTTGATCTTAGCCGTCCCTCGTGTTTCGATCTACACATCTTATACTGATTGCATTCCAAAGGTTGCGAATGTTTGAATAAAAATATTTATGACATTACATAATCCTATTAAAAATGTGTCGTACTTAGAACAAATTTTGTAAAATTAGACACAAAGTGTGTCTTCTTCTTAAGTTGAGAAGGTCAATGTCTAGTCTAATTGAGGGTTTGGATCTTTCAACTGGTCCAAAGTCAGGGCTGCTAGCGTTTATGGATTTATCTGTACCTAACACTATTCGACAATCAATCTTCTCCAATAGACCTCGTGTTTTATAAAAAAGAAATATTTCTCGTGTATCCTTTCTCGGTCCCAACTACTTTTTTCACTCATGTCAGTATTATATTCTTTTATGGTCGTTTACTGTTTAAAAGATGGGTCGAGAAAGATGCTTTTTCTTCTATTATAAACAAATTAGATGTTATGTGCAGAAAGATCTACGTGTAATATAGTATATACTAGTTGGTGAATATCTATTATATTAAAACAGAGTTCTAAATTTATCTACTATTAAAAGTTATCATTTAATTTTGAGCTGTTTCAAATTTGTTAGTATATTACATAATTTATGGATCATATCAAGTTAGTTAGATATTTATCTTATTAAAATTGGAATACCTTTTCTCCTGTTTGAAAACATGAATAGAAGTTTTAAAAAAAAGTTTTGTTTGAAAACATGAATAGCAGTTTAAAAAAAAAAATTGTTTGGAAACAAAGATAATAGTGTTTTTTCATTAATATTTTTTTTAGTAATTTCATTAACATAAGATTCAAAATATTTCAGTTGTATATACAAATTTATTTAGAAAGTCCATAAATATATCATTAAATCAATAGTTAGGAAAAAAATATTTCAATATGTATGATTAAACATATTCATTTTAAAAAATAATCATTAACGTAAATATGTAATATACATATATATTTACATATATATATGTATATATTTCTCAGGTTGTTATAATAACTATATTTTATATTAACTATTTTAAAGAGGTTTGCTATTAATTTAAATATGGTATATACAAACATAAAAATTATGGTAATTTAGACAACCATATTAATTTGTTAGTTATATAATTTTTCTTATTTCAACATAAATATAAGATAATATAGTATTTATATGATCATGTTAAATATTACATAAATTTTCTTCTCTAATAGATCAAACAATAATACAATATAAACAACTTCAAACATATATAAAATAAACACAATTATATATGTTATACATTACAATTTACGATAACATCCATGCATGTGTTAGAAATGGTCATCTAAATATCTATCGACTACAATTCGGTTTATCTGAATGTTGGAGTTTAAAATGATTTTACATCTGGATATTATGAATTTACGGAAGGTGTCGAGTATGATCATTTAAGGTCTGGGTAGGTTTGTAGAAACCTAAAAATATCTAAAAACTGTCGGTTTATAAATATTATTAAAACAATATTTAAAAAAAAAGTAAAAATAAAAAAATCTGCGCTTAGAAAGCGCGGATCAAAATCTAATTATTAGTAAACTAGATATGGATCCTACTCGGCACCAAATAAAATAAAAGAGAAGCTTAGAATTCCAAACGAGGGAGAATGGGATTTTACTTGGGGCAAGTTTTTTGCTTTTATCAAAAATAAGTTGATGCACAGAGTGAATGGTTTGACAGGTAGATGGTTATCAAAGGATGGAAAAGAGGTTCTAATTAAATCTATTTTATTAGCTCTTCTGACGTATGTGATGTCTACTTTCTTGCTACCACTGGAGTTATGTGACAAGATTGCTAGTGCCATTGCACAGTTCTGGTGGAGTTCAAATCCACCTAAACGAGGTATTCACTGGGCGAAATGGGAAAAACTCTGCAAACCACGAAATGAAGGAAGTCTAAGATTTCGAATGATTCATGAATTCAATTTGGCTTTATTGGTTAAACAATTGTGGTGGTTAGTCCAGTTTCCGGACTCTCTAGTGGCTAGAGTGTTAAGAGGGAGATATTACCCGATGAGTTCGCATTTGCGTTCCATGTCAGCTAACATTCCATCCTATGTCTGGAATAGTATCTTCGCGGCGCGAGGTTTATTAATGTTAGGTATTAGACAGAAGATCCATTCGGGACATGACACCAAGGTGTGGGAGGATCCTTGGATCCCGACAATACCAACTGGACTGGCCTCCTCAACAGCTCCAGTCATGCATCTGAATATGCGAGTTAGTGATCTGATTAATCAGGAGACAAAAGAGTGGGATATGGATTTACTGTCAACCTATATAGTTTCGAAAGACATTTCCCTTATCAGAAGCCTAGCTTTAAGTATGACGAATCGCAGAGATTTTTTCTGCTGGAGTTACATAAAGAATGGCCAATATACGGTCAAATCAGGTTACTAGGTGGCCCGAAATCTTTTGAGAAAGGATGTGGAGAGCGGAATTAGTGAGCCCAGTATTACTAACCTTCAGGCCTTTGCTTGGAAAGTCAAGGCACCCCCAAAGATTGGTCATCTTATGTTGCAATTGATAACATGACATGTGGCGGTCACAAAAAACCTAAATTACAGGAACCTGAGATGTGATGATTATTGTCCACATGTGGGGAGCCGGAGGAATCAGTTACCTATGTCATATTTGAGTGCCCTCTTGTCTTACAAGCATGGGCCCTATCTTCGATGCTCTCTGGTCCAAATCTTTTTCCGTTGTCAAGTATTTTTGCCAATATGGACTATATTTTCTGGCGGAAGAATGAGCATGACGCACATGGGTCTCATAAAGATCATTTTTCTTGGATAATCTGGTATATTTGGAAGGCCCGAAATGATAAATTATTCAGGGGAATTGACAGAGATTCACTGGAGCTAGTTCGATATGCAGAAAGTGAATGCATTCCGTAGTTTATGCCCATGAGGCGATTATTCAGAATCCACAAGGGCGTAGAGCGAGACAGCACATACCTTACGTCTGGAAAATATTTGCATGGTGGATGGTTCTTGGACCGCCACAGACCAGTATAGCGACTGCGGCTGGGTGTGGAAAAACATCAATGGGAAAATTGAACTCATGGGAACGCAGAATATAAAGAAGCGAGAGTCGGCACTCCATTTGGAGTTAGAGGCTCTTAGATGGGCAATGGAATGTATGCTTCAATATTCTTCCTGTCAGCGTTTTGGCACAGATTGCAAGGACACTATAGCAATGGTTTCGGAACTGCAAGATTGGCAAAGCTTTGCAACCGAACTAGAGGCGATCCAGACACTTTTGATTTGCTTTCCTGATTTTGAGATTAGCCATATCCCGAGGAATCATAGTGAAACTACGGATGCACTTGCTAGAAATGCTCGCTCTTTTCATAGATCTATTTGTTTTATTGGTTGTTCTATTTCGGTCTGGATTCTCAGACCACCTCAAGTTTGAGTAATAGAATGACCGTTTGAGGAAAAAAAAACTAGATATGGATCCTTTCGTTGAACTGCTTTGTTTGATGTGTTAATTTCATCAAAAAAAATAAAGTAAACTTTTTCTTGCAAATGTAGGATTTTACATATATTGTGTGAAACTTATTTAAAGAATAAAAAAATGTTTTTCATGTAATTTTAGTTAGTATTTATGTTTGGGTAATCATAGTGCCTAAGCAATTAGTAGCAACTTTGTATTTAAGGTTAAAGAAAAAAAGTTGAGATTCTATTATTCAAATCGAATCCAACCACCACCCCTTCTCCTCCAAAAAGTTGAATTAGAATGAAACATAAGGAATTTGAAAATTGAATCAAGCCAATCGAGTTGATGATAAAATCATATACATTCTTATGCTTTTAATTTAATATTTTTTATTAACTTTCTATATTATTAGTCTTGTTAAAACATATTATAATGTTTCCATAGTCAATAGTAAAAATCGCATAAAAAACTTTGAAAGTGGCACTCACTGACATTTCAAATCTTAAACTTTTTCGACAATCACTTTAAACCTTCAGAATGATAATTGTATCACAATAAACCTTCAACTTGGCTAACTTGTACATCAAGTAAAAAGTTAACATGTACAACATGTAAAATTGATGATGTGTTAGTTTTTTTTAAATAATAATTATTTAATTAATAAAATAAATAAAAATTAAATAAAAATCAGAAAATTAAATAAAAATCAGATAACTAAAATAAATTTTTTTAAAAAAATTAAATAAAAATTTTAAAATAAATGTAAAATCACAAATGTTTTTAAAAAATATTTAAAAATCATAAAGATTAAATTTAAATATAGAAAATAACAAAAAATAAAGAAAAATCGTAAAATTAAAATAAAAAATCATAATATTCTCTTTTGAATTACAAGATTATTTAAAAAACAAATATATCATTTTTGACAATTAACAATTTCAAACATATCACTAATGACGATAGTGGTTTCTCACATAATCATTATCAATGACGTTTTTGACATATTCCTAACGATAGTTTCATCGTTGACCTATCTACTGTTTCAAACAGTTGACAATAAAAATTTTAAACATATCACTGGTGATGATGATAGTTTCTCAGGTAACCATTAATAATGACGTTTTTGACATATCTCCAACGATAATTTCTGACATCTTCATTAAAAATGATGGTAGATATGTCAATAACGATGTTTTCGATAAACATCATTTAAACTGTAAATATGTCAAGGATAAAACTATCGTTAGAGATATGTCAACGATGAAACTATCGTTAGGAATATGTGAGAAACCACCATCGTCATTAGTGATATGTTTGAAATTGTTATTGTCAAAGATGATATATTTGTTTTTTAAATAATCTTGTAATTTAAAAGAGAATATTATGATTTTTTAATTTTTAGTTTTGCAATTTTTTCTTTAAATTTTGTTTAATTTTCTATTTTTTTATTTTTTGTATTTTAATTTAATATTTTTGAATTTTTGAAATATTTTTTAAATTTTATGATTTTTAATTTATTTTAAATTTTTATTTTATTTTTATTTTAATTATCTGATTCTTTATTTAATTTTATGATTTTTTATTTAATTTTTATTAATTAAATAATTATTATTTTTGGAAAAAACTGACACATCATCACATTTATCTGTTGTACATGTCAACCTTTTACTTGATGTACAAGTTAGCCAAGCTGAAAGTTTATTATGATTAGAATTGTCAAACATGTTGGCCAGTCCAGTCCCGTCCCGTACCGCTGCGGTTTTCTCATTTTGCGGGTCAAGGCGGTCCAGGACCGCACGGGATGCGGTCTGCTGAAGGTCGTCCCAATCCCGTCCCGCCAATGTGCACATGCCCTTCCGAGCCGTCCCACGGGCCTACTCTGTTCGCGATGCAGAAGGACGCTTCAAGCCGATGCAGACCGTTCCAGGCCGATGCAGGCCGTTCCAGGCCGATGCAGACCGCTCCAGGAAGCTTGAGGCTACTCCAGTACATACCAAAATGCACACCAAATCAAGACAACTGATTTTGTTTTGTATTTACTTAGCATTATCAAAGTTCTTATATCATAAGATCTTGTAACAATTAAATGTATAAATTGATATGTTAAGTGTGACCAAATAAAATTTTAAAAAAAATCCAAATCATAATAATCATAACAAAAGCAAACAAAAGAAATCTCAACATCTGATAAAGTAAAACACCAAATCAAGATAACATATAAAACTTGCTAATCTTCATCTTCCCCATCAACAATTGACTCAAATGATGATAATTTCTCTTCTTGACCATCACCATCACCATCACCATCGAATTCTTCATCTGTAAATATCAGAAACATTCATTTACTTAGGATTACGGTAATAGTACACTACAAGAAAATATAATGTGAGTTATTTACCATGTGCATAAGATTTGTATCCCTTAATCCAATTTCTCGTGCATATCAGAGCTTGCACATTTTTTGGGAGTAGACGGCTCCTATATTTGTTAAGAACTCGCGATCCAATACTAAAAGAGGACTCCGAAGCCACTGTTGTGATTGGAATACTTAACAGATCACATGCCATTGCAGCCAGATCACCAAACCGATGCGCATTATCTTTCCACCAGTCGAGGATGTCCAAGCTCTGAAAATTAGTGATGTCCAAAGGTGGTTCATCAAGATAAGCTTCTAGAGGTGTCTTTCCATTCACAATGCCACTGACTTTGCGGAATGCAAAAAAATCCTAATAAGGGTTTTAAAAAAAAGATTATTAGAGGAGTAAAAAAAGTTAGACAGAAGGGAAAAAATTGAAATAGCACTCACATCGTAGTTCTGAAACAGTCCCATTGACGCTGGCGCAGAAGTTTTTTGTGAAACAGTCTCACGTGGCTCTGTAGAAGGTGAGTTATTCTTGGAGTTTTTGTCGTGTGACTCAAACAGAGTACTCAGCTTCTCACGCAAGTTCTTCAACTTTGCATCACGTGTGCTCATGTCAAGCTTCTCTAAACAACATTCAACGATTGAAAGCTTAAACCGTGGATCGAAGATTGCTGCCATTGCAAACACATCACTGACTTCATCCCAATATTTATCGAACTTCTCTTTCATCGGTGGAACCATGTGTCTGACAATCTCATCTCCACTTTCCTCATTCACTTGAAGCCAATTATGGATCTTCCACACCTGAAAGAAATACAAGTTCGAAGTAGGGTAATTCGAACCAGACATCAAGCTTGTGATCACAGCAAAAGGACCCAAAAAAGAGCAAATATTCTCAGCTCTAGTCCATTCAACATGTGTAGGCGCCATTTTATAACCCTTCTTATCAAATGTCTCCAACTTAGCAAATGCTTTACGGTACTTGATGGCTCTCTCAAGCATATAGTATGTCGAGTTCCATCTCGTCGGCACATCCAGTATCTGAAAGTTTATTAAGAATATGGTGAAGAACACTCAAGAACAGCAAGAACAAGAGAGAGAATGGAGAAAATCCGTGAGAGAAGAGAGAGAGAGTAAACAAGTAAAGAGGAGGTTTATTTCTCCTTAATTGATTCAGAATCAATTTTACAACACATATAGAGCTTATTTTCGACCAAGAAGGTCCAGCAGACAAGGAGACAAGGGGACAAGGTAAATAAGTGAAAGAAACAGTATTTGCTTTGGTTTGAATTTGAATTTGAATCTGGCAAGAGTTCCCCAACGTCCCTATACTGTATTCATACGGTTTCCATGTATTCATACAGTATAACACGTGGGGATACCTTGCTCCTCACTCCTGGTTCCTTCCTAGACCTTAACTTGCCTTGTACTTCACTTCAGAGTGACTTGTGTGTCAAGTCATTCCGTACATATGTACGGACTGCCTTCTCTCCCAAGTAAGCTCATCCTCTTCATTTCTTTGTCTTCTTTATTCATTAAGGTCAATACTCCCCCTCAAGCTTGATCCAATGCAATGATCAAGCTTGGAAAACCATGAAGACTTCCCTCATTAAAACCTTAATATGCAAAACCCTGTTTTTTTTTTGGGACAAAAACATACTAAGGAAAGAGTAGAAGCTCCATGGCTAAGAGGATTATGCCTTGGTAATGTCAGTGAGTCCAAGTTTAGGATAAATGGACTCACACACCTTGGTACGTGCGGCTTTAGTGAAAATGTCGGCCAACTGATCTTCACTCCTTGTGTAGCATGGCAATATGACTTCTTCGATCACCATTTGCCTCACCTTATGGCAGTCCACCTCAATGTGTTTCGTCCTCTCATGAAACACTGAGTTTGAGGCTATGTGAATGGCTGCTTGGTTGTCACAATGCATTGTGATTGGAGAAGTGATCTCGACTCCCAAATCTTTGAGTAATCCTTTGATCCACACCAACTCGTTTGTCAGCTTCCTCATGGCTCTATACTCTGCTTCAGCACTTGAACATGAAACCACCTTTTGTTTCTTGCTTTTCCATGTGACCAGATTGCCTCCTATGAAGGTGCAATAGCCTGTGGTTGACTTCCTATCATTCCTATCTCCTGCCCAATCAGCATCACAATAGCCAACCACTTCTGTGTTGCCATTACAGCCCATCCATACTCCTTGTCCAGGAGCTCCACTAAGGTATCTGAGTATCCTTTCCACCATTTTCCAGTGATGAACCTTTGGCACTTGCATATGCTGGCTCACCTGGTTCACAGCAAAGCAAATATCAGGTCTAGTAATTGTTAAATAGATTAGCTTACCCACTAGTCTTCTGTATTGCTTTGGATCATCAAATGGTGTGTCTTCATACTCCCCCTCACGTAAAATCTTGTAGCCATCTTCTAGAGGAGTCTTAGCTGGTTTCTCTCCAAGCATACCTGCTCCATTCAAAAGGTCAAGTGTGTACTTCCTTTGGGACAAGAAGAGCCCCTCATTAGAGCGACATACTTCAATTCCAAGGAAGTACTTTAGCTCACCTAAATCCTTTATCTCAAATACAGATTTTAAGTAAGCTTTTGTGGTTTGTATACCTTCTTTGTCACTCCGTGTGATGATGATATCATCAACATACACAAGGATGACTACTATACCTTGTTGGCTGGTGAGAGTGAATAGAGTATGATCTGCCTCTGATCGTCTAAACCCTTTTCCATTAAGGGTGGTACTGAGTTTATGATACCAGGCTCTTGGTGATTGCTTTAACCCATAGATAGCCTTCTTGAGCCTCAAAACATTGTCTGGTTTGACTAGGTATTCCAGACCAGGAGGGGGTCTCATGTAGACTTCATCTTCTAGTTCCCCTTGAAGAAAGGCATTCTTCACATCCATTTGCCATAAGTCCCACTTCAAGTTGGTAGCAAGAGAAAGGATGATTCTGATGGTGTGAAGTTTTGCTACTGGTGCAAAGGTATCAAGGTAATCTTCTCCATAAGTTTGAGTGAATCCCCTTGCAACCAGCCTTGTCTTCTTCCTTTCTGGTTTACCATTGGCTAGGTACTTGATGGTGAAGATCCATCTACTTGTTACTGCCTTTTTCCCTTTTGGAAGTTCAGCCTCATACCAAGTATCATTGTCTATCATGGCCTGAGTTTCATGACCCACTGATTCCTTCCATTCCTTATCCTCCATTGCTTCTTCATAAGATCTTGGTATGTATTCTTGATCCAAGTTGCTCATGAGGGCTTGATGCTCTTCTGGATATTGATGAAGAGAGCATGTGGCTTGTATGGGATGAGCTACTGCATTTGCATTGTAGTACACCCTTGTGTTCGTCCAGTTAGATGGGGGTTGCCTGATTCTTGTGCTTCTCCTTAATGGCTGGACCTGATCTTCTTCAGCTTCTTCATCCTCATGGGTTTGTGGTTGAGGCTGCTCCTGGGTTTCTTCTGAACCATGTTGATCATGAGTTTCAGAACCTTCATGATGTATTGTCTCCTCTGGTTCTGGTTGGTTTCCCCCCTCAGGATCAAGATGGGTCTCATTTTCAACCGTTCCAGCAGTTTGAGCAGGTCCTTCTCTTGTTTCCTCCCTGGCCTGAGGCTGACTAATACCAAGACTTTCTAGGATGATCCTCAGGTTGTTTGCTCTGTCTGAAGGCGCATGTGAGAGATCCTTCAAGTTATCCCAGCTCTTCTCATCATAGTACCCTCTAGACTCCACAAATTTCACATCCCTTGAGACCATAACTCTCCTAGTCTCTGGTACATAGCACTTGTATCCTTTCTGGTTGGCTGAATAACCAATAAACATTGCTTTGACACTCTTTGCTTCAAGTTTGTTTCTCTGTTCTCCTGGAATCAATACAAAGCACATACACCCAAACACACGCAAGTGATCAATGGATGGTTTAGTTTTGTTCAATACCTCATAAGGAGAGACATCATGGAGAACTCTTGTGGGTGTTCTGTTGATCAGATAGCATGCTGACACCACAGCATCCCCCCAAAACCTCTTTGGAACGTTTGTGTGGAACATCATGCTTCTGGCAACTTCCATAAGATGTCGATTCTTCCTCTCAGCCACTCCATTTTGTTGTGGTGTGTATGGGCAGCTTGTCTGATGAATGATCCCATGTTTGACTAGGTTGTTTTTGAATGCATGGCTTGTGTACTCCCCACCATTGTCTGACCTAAAAATTTTAATCTTGGCATTGAAGTGATTAGTTATATAGCTTTGAAAGTTCATAAAAGCTTCTAACACCCTATCTTTTGATTGAATTAAGGTCAGCCAAGTGTATTTCGATTTTTCATCTATAAAAGTGACAAAATACTTGTGGTTTTCTCTAGAGACACAAGGAGCTGTCCACACATCAGAATGAACTAAATCAAAACAGTGATCATAGATAGTGGTTGATTTAGTAAAAACAGACTTGCAATGTTTGCCAAGGACACAAGCTTCACAGCTATCAGTTTTAAAAGCAAGATTAGGCAACATTAAGCTTAAAGCACGAGAATGAGGATGGCCTAATCTAGCATGCCATAATACATTAGAAGCTAAGACAGGAATGGAACTGAAAGCACAAGAAAAATCAGAACTAAGTTTGGTGTTTTCAAGCAAGTACAACCCTTTCTTGCTCACACCTTTCCCAAGCATCTTACTTGTTTCAATATCCTGAAAAAGAACATCATTAGGACTGAAAACAATTTTGCAATTAAGATCAGTAGTAGCCTTTTTAACTGAAAGCAAGTTAGAGGCAAATGTAGGCATATAAAATGCCTTAGATTCCTTATCAAATAATTTTAAGTTCCCTATGCCTTTAATGGGTACTCTATCACCATTAGCAATCACTACACTTCCTATGGCAGGTTCAATGTTGCTAATAAGACTAGAGTCCCTAATCATATGGTGAGATGCTCCTGAATCAATAATCAGTGGTTTATCACTCAATGAATTATTTAAGACATTACTACTGATGTTACCAGAGTTTGCATTGAGTGCCTTGATAAGGGCCTCAATGTCTGACTTGCGGATGAAGGCATCATCAGAAGGAGGTTGAGATGTAGCTCCAACTGCATAGGTGGTAGAGACCATAGCTCTTCCTTCACCATTTGGGCGCATAGGCTGAGAAGTTTGCTGAACAGCTTCATTGGCCCTTGTTTGGTTAAATCTTGATGGTGGCCTGAGATGTGGGTGTAGAATCCAGCACTGGTTCTTCATGTGACCACTCTTCTTGCAATGCTCACAAGTGACTCGCCGGTTCTCTGGTTTGAAGAAGGTTTTGTTAGCTGAGGCTTCAGCCTTGTGAGCCATGTTCAAGTCACCTTTCCCACCAAATAGACCCACTGAGCCTTGTTCCTTCTGGATTTGGGCACATACCTCCTCAAGAGTAGGTAGCTTGTCTGCCCTCAGCAAGTGTTTGATGAGATCATTGTAGCCTGGATTAAGAGTAAGGAGCAGACCAAACACTTTGTCTTGCTCACGCCTCTCATTCAAAATGGTAGGGTCAGTGGTATTTGGCCTCAACATCTCCAGCTCTGCCCAGAGAGCTCTGAACTTACCAAAATGTTGGTTAAAGTCCATGTCTTCCTGGTTCAAGCAGTTGATAGCTTTCTTCACTTCAAACACCCTACTGAGATTGGATATGTTTCCATAGACCTTCTGAAGGGTATCCCACAACTCCTTTGCGGTTTCACAGTAAGAGTAGGCCTCCATTATGGGACCATCAAGTGAGCACTGGATGATAGACAGCACCATAAAGTCCTCCTGACTCCATTTGTTTTCATCTACCACCACAATCTCCTTGCCATCTTCTCCTTGGATGGTTTGTTTTGGCGCCTTATCTGAAGTGATATGGGACCATAAACCTCTTTCACCAAGGGCATTCTTGATCAATCTTGACCAGAGAAGGTAGTTCACCCCTTTTAGAGTGACTGGAATCACCACTGCCTTGTTTTGCTCCATTTCAAACAATTATGGACCAGTGGTTAATAGGATGTATCCAAGAGATTTTGAAAAAATAAACAGATAGAATGAAAGAGAATGAGAAGTAGAGTAGATTTGCGGAAGAAAAAATAGGTTTAGGAGCTTAGAAGCTCTGATACCATGAAAGTTTATTAAGAATATGGTGAAGAACACTCAAGAACAGCAAGAACAAGAGAGAGAATGGAGAAAATCCGTGAGAGAAGAGAGAGAGAGTAAACAAGTAAAGAGGAGGTTTATTTCTCCTTAATTGATTCAGAATCAATTTTACAACACATATAGAGCTTATTTTCGACCAAGAAGGTCCAGCAGACAAGGAGACAAGGGGACAAGGTAAATAAGTGAAAGAAACAGTATTTGCTTTGGTTTGAATTTGAATTTGAATCTGGCAAGAGTTCCCCAACGTCCCTATACTGTATTCATACGGTTTCCATGTATTCATACAGTATAACACGTGGGGATACCTTGCTCCTCACTCCTGGTTCCTTCCTAGACCTTAACTTGCTTTGTACTTCACTTCAGAGTGACTTGTGTGTCAAGTCATTCCGTACATATGTACGGACTGCCTTCTCTCCCAAGTAAGCTCATCCTCTTCATTTCTTTGTCTTCTTTATTCATTAAGGTCAATAGTATCAACCCTGCACTTTCTTCTACACCCGCAGCATCCACACATTTTTGGAACAAATTTTCACGCGTTTCCGATCCTAATACATACTTAACACTCTCTCTTACTTTGTGCAAAGAGTCCCCAATAACCTTCAACCCATCTTGAACTATGAGGTTCAGTATGTGAGCTGCACATCTGACATGGAAAAACTCTCCTCCACACAACAAATCATCTCTCAAATTCAGCTGGGATTTCACAATATCCTGCATTGAGTCATTACTTGTGGCATTATCTAAAGTGACTGAGAATACCTTCTTATCAACTCCCCACTCTTTTAGTGAATCTAAGAGCTGAACCGCAATTTTCATACCATCATGTGGAGGTGGTAGAGCACAAAACGTCAAGATCTTGCTGTTCAACTTCCAATTCCGATCAATGTAATATGTTGTCACACACATGTATCCTTCACGTTTCACTGATGTCCACAAGTCAGTCGTGAAGGAGACTCGTCCAGGAAGACTCCCTAATTCCCTCTTCAGTGTGTCTTTCTGACTTTCATATAATCAAAACACATCTGTTTTTGCTATGTTTCGAGAAATCGTCTAGACATCAACATTCAAATACTTCCATGTCTCCCTCACTTTTTCATACTCCACGTACGAGTAAGGTAGATCATGTTGGACTATTGTCTTAGCTACCAGCTGCCTAAACACTGTATGATCATACTTGCGAGAAACAACTTTCCCCTCTGTATTGAGTTGTTGCTGCCTTCCTCGATTCCTTGGGTACATTTTACATCTTAAACGATGCCTTCTCAACCCACTGGTTCCATGAGAGTGGGAGTGCCATGCATACTCATTCCTACAATGATTGCATGCAGCTTTCATCATTCCATTGGGTTTATGCACCACCTTGAAATCGACCCACACATCTGATCTTTGCCTCTCTTCCTTTTCATCTTCACCGAGTTCATCCCCTTCACCATGTTCATCGTCAAAGTCTGTTATGTCCTATGCGACCTTTTCTTTCTTCTTTTGCGACTTAGCAGGCACAGACTTAGCAGTCACGGACTTAGCAGGCGCGGACTTAGCAGGCGCGGACATTGTCATTGCCTTGCTACCATCTATAGTGGTATGTCTACGAGGCTTTGTTTTTTGGGTTGATGGGGTGATTTCAACATCAGATTCATCACTTTCATCGCCAATACTGATAAGCTTTCTTTTGATTCCTTGCTTCTTCCCGTCAACACCAGTTACACCACCTTCTTTCAACTGACTAGCGACTTCCTCCTCTAAAGCAAACTTAGCCATGAAATTCTGAGTTTCCAAGTCCACAGTATTTAGAGGAACGAAGTTCGGATCAAACGTTAACTGATCTTCTGAGCTGTCCTTTGATCCCATGGTCTCTCTCCCAAGTCGCGTGTGATGAATGATGAGGGCTTGTTTTTTTAGTTTCAACGAGAAGTCGAGAACTAACTTAGGTGATTAGGGCTTGTTCTTTTTTCGATGTCAACTAACTTAGGTGATTAGGGCTTATTCTTTTTGGTTTCAACTTTCAACGACAACTAAGGTTAGGGTTTCCTAATTTTTTTGTTAAAATCTAATTAAAAATTGTTAAGTTTTGTATTTAACATTTTTTAATATTTATTTATTGTTTTTATATTTTTTAAAAATTTAAACAATTACTGTTATGGAACGTGAAAACTCGGTGTACAATGACCATATATATGCCTTTGTTACAAACGGTTTGTACAATCACCATAATTTGCTAACACCATAAGATATATCTATTAATAATAGCAATCCCAATTAATGTTGAAAGGTTGTGTCTTTTCATTTAAAAACTGAAATGTTTTAATTTTTAAAATTGCATCTTTTCATTATAAAATGTTGTATCTTTTCATAAAAAAAACTGAATTATGTGGGTTGAAGAGTTGTGTCTTTTTAAAAAGAAGTTGCATCTTTGCAATTATATAACTATTTAATTGAAAAGTTGTGTCTTTTCAAAGAATAAGTTGTATCTTTTGAACTATGTAACTACTAAACTGAATTATATTTATTGTAAGAGTTGTTTTATTCATAATCATTCACATAAAATTGTATTTTTTTATAAAAAACTGAAATGTATTAATTTTAAGAATTGTATTTTCATTATAAAAACTTAAATCTTTTCGTAAAAAAACTGAATTATATATGTTGTAAAAGTTGTGTCTTTTAATTTTTATTTTGGTCATAACCATTCACTTAAATATTTAGATTGTTTATATCAAGTTAGTGTATTAAAGTGAAAGGTTATATCTATTAAAAAATTTATATAAAAAGTAGTATTTATTAAAAATGAAAAGTTGTATGTACTTTTATAATTTTTGGTAATAAAAATTGCATCTATTGCTTATGCTTTTCAAATATATATATATATAGATGTTGTGTTTTATAATTTGCACCTCATTGGATACGAAATGTTTGCACCCCTTCGAAAGCGAAATGTTCGTACCCCTTCGTACACAAAATGTCCGTACCCTTTCGGACACGAAATGTTCGCACCCCTTCGGATACGAAATGTTCGCACCCCTTCGGATACGAAATGTTCGCACCCCTTCGGACACAAAATGTTCGCACCCCTTCGGACACAAAATGTTTGCACACCTTCGGACACAAAATGTTCGCACCTCTTCGGACACAAAATGTTTGCACCTCTTCGGACACGAAATGTTCGCACCTCTTCGGACACGAAATGTTCGCACCCCTTCCGACACGGAATATTCGCACCCATTCGAACACGAAAATGTTTGCACCCCTTTGGACACGAAATGTTCGCACCCCTTCAGACACGAAATGTTTGCACCCTTTGGACACAAAATGTTCGCACCCCTTCGGACACGATTCGCACCCATTCAGACACGAAATGTTCGCACCCCTTCGGAAAGAAATTTTCGCATCCCTTCGGACACGAAATGTTTGCATCCCTTCGGACATGAAATGTTTGCACCCCTTCGAACACATAACGTTCACACCCCTACGAACACAGAATGTTCGCACCTCTTCAGACACAAAATGTTTGCACCTCTTCGGACACAAACTTTTTCACCCCTTCAGACACAATTTTTTTGCATCCCTTCGGACATAAAATGTTCGCATCCTTTCGGACATAACATGTTCGCACCTATTCGGACATGAAATGTTCGAATCTCTTGGTGACGATCTATTCACACCTCTTGTGGCACAACATGTTTGCACCCCTTAGGTGATGATCCATTCGTACCCTTTGGGTAACGACTCGCTTAGACCTATTTGGTGATGATCTATTCATATCCTTTTCCTGAAAACTTGATCGCACATATTTGGTGATGATCTATTCACACTTATTTGGTCATGATATATTTGCACCTCTTTGGTGATGGTACATTTACACCTCTTTGGTCACGACACGTTCGTACCTATTTAGTTTCGACACGTTCGCACCTCTTTGAGGTATCATAAGATTATTAATATTTGCTAAAACAATATATAACTTTATAGAAACCATCTTAAAAATATTTGGTATTTTGTTCGATTAGTATTTCAGATATATGTCTAATATATAACTATTTGTCTTTTTATCTTAACATATTTTTTTTTTGAAAACTGTATTTTTGTTTAAAAGAAACTTTTCAGGATTTAGTTTATTCAATAATTAGTTGTAGAAAATCTTATAATTGTTTTTAAACATATGACATATATCTAAACTGATATAATAAATTTTGTTGTAATCTCATAACACGTAAACAAACGTGTACATGACATGGATAAGTGTCTTCACTTTACATCTTGGCAAAGTTTTTAGTTGACATGTCTTTACATTATAAATTTATAAGGAAAGGTACGTGCACGTTTTGTTCGTGGAAATATTCAACAAACTTGAGAAAAACACTAAAATTATATTTATCTGGTTAAATTTGAAAATAATATCAACCCAAATGCATAAAAATAGTAGTATAAACTTCACGCATTATAAAAGTTTGTCTATTGATTCACGTAAATAGATTTTTCAAAGACAGTGATATCGTGAATAATTTTTTGTTATGGTAAAACTAGAACAAAAATTTTAAAAATGCATTAAGGATGATGTAAAATCATGGAAAAAAAATTATGGATAAATGGACGTCATGGTTAATATTTTTTAGAATTATTTTTTGTGTGTGTGACAAGTTGCATACTAAATTCTAAAATTATAGCTAAGTTGATTGTGAAATTTCTCAATCTAGGATGCCAAAAAGTGTCAACTAAAAAAAGTTTTAAAGTATTAACCTATTATAAAAATGTTCAATAGCTAGTATTATGAAAGTATATAACTGTTTATTATGAAATGATTTAGAGAAAATGTTTAGTAATTAATTTTCTGAAAATAGACAACTCTTCAATAAATGAAGATGATTTTTTGTGAAAGAGTTTCTAAAAGATCTGTATTTTGAAAGATTCTAATGGCTAAATTTTGAAAATATACAACTTTTTATTATGAAAAAAATTCTGTGAAAAGCTTAGCTATTAAATTAAAAATTAAGAATAAAATATATCGTTAGATTTAGTTTTATTTTTCTATTGTAAAATACTAGAATCATCATTTAAATGAAATGAGTTTGTTGTTGGTTAATATAATTATTAGTGAAGAACCAATGTAATATTTAGTGATGAATCATTGCAACTGTTGTTGATAGTAATATTTGGTGATGAACTATTGTAATTTTTGTTTTTAATCATTACAACTCTTAAATAACTATTGTAATGTTTGGTTATGAGTCATTACAATGTTTGATTTAAACAACAATCACAAATATACTAAAAATATAGAGATTCACTCTTAAATATTTTGTCAGTGATTTTTAAAGAAACATATATAAACACGAAGAGTTATATTTGTTATTCTTGTATATTAACATAAGTTTTGAACTTTTGTTGAGAAACTCATAAAAGTCTAGAGCATTTATATCTCAATAATAATTCATCGTATATAATATTTAAAGAATCAATAAAAGTTATTATCAATTTCAGAAAGTAAAAATATAATTTATCAATTTAATTAATTTTATTTAATTATTATGTGCATATTATAAATGTTAGTGTTTTATAAGATTTTTTTTTTGAAAATTATTCTTATAAACAAAAATGATCATATCAATACAAGTTAACATATATATATTATAAAATTTAATTTGATATATTTTTCTATAAATGAGTTTTCGTGCGATATCGCACGGGTTCTTTTCCTAGTATATATAGTTTATTAACACCATAATTTTTATATTTTAAAGAAAATTAAACTGTAATCTACTAACCTTTGGTGAAGACAACGGGAAGACCACATTACCAGAATCCTCCTTGTCAGTATTGGCGATGAAGAACCTACAAAATCCAAAGACATATAACTTATCAGTATTGGCGATGAAAATTACACTTACCTAATGAAAATTTAACTTACAAAATTATCAGTATTGGCAGTGAAACCTGAAACAACAACATGCAGAACCTACAAAATCCAAAGACATATCATCACAACATGCAGAATCAAGTTAACCGAATTAGTTGAATAAACAAGAAAGACATGTTCAGAACCTGAAACAACATCCGTCACAACAACATGCAGATACAAACACACACACATTCGTCGCTGAAGGTCCCAAACGCTGGTGGTGGTTCAGCTTCTACGGTAGGAACAGAGCTCCGGTGGGAACAGAGCTCTGGTGAAAAGAGAAGCTGAGCCAGAACCAGCGGCCAGAACCATCACCGAGCACCATGCATCCCCGCCGACCATGCATCAAGATTGAGAAGCTCCAGACCTCCGGTGGTAGATCTGAGAAGAAACGAAGCTCCGGTGATGAATCTGAGAAGAAACGAAGAGAAGAAATGTTAGTAAACTGGTTATGGTTCATATAAGAAGAAAAGAAGACAAACTATACTTGTTCCGGACCAGAGCTTCCTCGCCGTGACGAGCTTCCTCGCCGTGACCAGATCCTCCTCGCCGTGACCAGAGCTTCCTCGCCGTGACTCTCTCTCTCTCTCTTTCTCTCTCTCTCTCTTTCTTTCTTTCTCTCCTTCTCTCCTTTTCGCCGAAATGGCAGTGTGAAGTGAGGAGGGTATTAGCGGGACATTAGGGCATCCCGCGGTATCTTTGGGCCATCCCGCATTCGGCCCATTCCAAAAAAAGACCCGTCCCGTTTGGCCCGCAAAATTGCGGTCTTCCTTTCACTCGACCCAATCTCGCCCCGCAGCAGGCTTTCCAGGGCCAGGCCCGCGGTCCAGTCCTCTCGTTGACATCTCTAATTATGATACAAATGTCATTTTGAAAGTTTAAAGTGATAGTCGAAAAAGTTCAAGATTTGAAGTGTGAATAAGTAGCGTTTTCAAGGTTTTTTTATGCAATTTTCCTTTTTTAAATTTCATATCTGAATCGTGTTTTCCTTGTTTGGATTGAGTGTTTTTGGTTTTGACATGTGGCGCTAGCGTTTAAAAACCAGTTTGTGATCATTTTCAGTAGTTTATTGTGAAGAAGAAGAAAAACAAAATACATTAGAAGTAAACTTGCTGTAAACGTACAGCGATGACTCAGCTCTATATTTTTTAAAAAAATAATCGCATTAATTGTAAGATTATAATTCATAAGTGATGACCAAATATCTAAGAAACAAACCAACAAGTTGCTTGGTGAAGCAAAACTCTTTTTTCCCACTAATGATATATGACAGAGACAACACAGAATCATTACGACTTTTCTCCTTCCTCACTTTCAAAATTCTCTTGTGTCTTCCTTGATATAGAGGATCAAGAAACAACAAAGAGAAGAGAAAAGAAAATAAAGCATCCATGGCTGCTCTTGTGTATTCCTCTTGAGAGTACAGAATAATAGAAAAGAAAGAGGGAGAAAAACATATATCCATGGCTGCTCCAAGACCAAGAAGATGCTTTCTTTCTCTGCTAACCCTTTTTTCAATCCCTCTTATTCTGTTTTCTCTTTCACTTTTTGTCTACACAAAGCCCTCAAACAAGCCTTTCATAGATTACAAAAACCAATTTTCTGTCTCAGTCTCTTTCCTTGCTCCCCCTCTCTCTCTTCTAGACCAAAACAACTCAACAAACAATATCCTTGACATCTCTAGTCCTCCTCCTCTTATGTCTCTTTTCAGACAAAGCAACAGAATAAACACTACTCTTGCTTCAGTCTCTTCTCCTCCTCCTCTTATGTCTCCTCTCGGACAAAGCAACACAACAAACACCACTCTTGCTTCAGTCTCTTTCTCTGATCAAGATAACCAAAATAAGTCTCCAAGTCCTACAAGTAAAACAACTCTTATGAGGGTATGTAACCATTTTTTCTCTCTCAAGAACAGGGCAGAAATATTATTTCATTCAGGATTAGATTCTTAGCTTGGTTGCTTTTTAATTTCATTTGATGGTTGACCCAAAAAAACAAAAAAAAACAACCAAGGAATCTTTACCCTTCAATCTTTTATAATATTCTAATCATTATTACTATTCTTTTATTTTTCCAATTTTTTGCTGCCCTCAGAGAAGAAGTGGGTTAAATAAAGTAGAAGGAGAGTTAGCGAAAGCAAGAGCAGCAATAAAGAGGGCAGCTTCTACACAAAACTATAGCAGCTCTCTCTACAAGAACCCAGCCGCCTTTCACCAGTTAGTTTTTTTTTTCTGTACTTAAATAGGCAATTTACAAGTACAAATACTTGACAAGTACATAATGCCTGGTGCTTCTTAGATCGTCAAAGATAATAAGGCTCATATATTTAATATACTTCGTTTTAATATATATGATGTTTAAAGAAAAATTTTGATGTTTAAAATGTGAAATATTTTTATAAGTCAATGCAATTTTTATCTTAAAAAAATTATGTAACAACTGATGTTTTATTATAAGTACTTAAGTAATTTTAAATTTATATTTTAATAATGTGTTTAAGCTAAAACAAGTTTTTTTTTTAATAGTTATGCTTACCCTAAAATATTATATATCTTGTTGGAACAGAAGAGTATATGTCACATGGGGTTTCTTATTTTTCCAACCATTTTTGCATCGATCTTAGTGAGCATCAAGACAAAAACAATTACGCAACTTACCCTTAACAATGTAACGGCTCCGGTGAAATGCCGCTTTCTATGCAAAAGCTTCTATTCCTCTTTTGTTAAATCCAAGAGTTTATATAATATTGCAAATTGAATATTATAAGACTAATGGAACTAAAATAAAATTATATTCAACTACTTTTTAACATGAGCTCATTAGTTAAAAAGCTACTCTGGGAAAGGTGTGATCATGTTTTACACATCCTGTGTGGAAATACGATTAAAAATTGTTCTTGAAAAGTCTCCTATTGTATACTATTTACTAAAGTGGGAGCCTCTTGTTTAGTGGCACTCTTGGCTGCTACTATATGTCTTTCTTTTTTTATTTGTATGTCCTTATATGTGTTAACGTATTCTTTTAAATGATAAAGAGGCCAACTTTAAATTTGTAATATGATCTCACAAATCGTATATGCACTAATCAGGAGTCACACGGAAATGATGAAACGTTTTAAGGTGTGGACATATACGGAGGGCGAGGCCCCACTGTTCCATGACGGCCCTGTTAATGACATTTACGGTATAGAAGGACAATTCATGGACGAGATGTGCGTGGAGGGCCCTAAGAGGAGCCATTTTCGGGCAGACCACCCTGATGATGCTCACGTTTATTTCGTTCCATTTAGCGTCGCTAAAGTCATCCACTTTGTCTACAAGCCCATAACTTCTGTCGAAGGGTTTTCGAGGGCTCGCCTACACCGCCTTATAGAGGATTATGTTGACGTTGTTGCTACTAAGTATCCCTACTGGAACAGAAGCCTTGGAGGTGACCATTTCATGGTCTCATGCCATGACTGGGTACGTGTTTTTTCTTCTTTAACCATTGATTGAGTGTGTACATATTTAATGCTGCAAATGAGACCCTTCTTTTTATGTTAGATATTGGAAATTTCATTAAAAAAAAGATATATAGTATGTATCCTCAATGTTATAGTCTCTACACGACTGTAGTAGTGTAAACTTATTGGATCGTTAATTAGGAAAGTATATCAATTAATCCCCTATATTTTAAAAGATAAGTACTTTTAAAGAGAACCCTTTAATGTGTTCACCAAACATGTCATCACTAGAAACTTAAAATAAAAACGAGTTACAAGGAAAACGCTTTTAAAAGTTTTATATAATTCAATGTGTTTACACTGATAACATGTTCCTCTAAAAACTTTTGACATGTGCGTTGATTTTAAAGCTGAAATTCTAAAAAAACTTTAGAAATATCTTTATAAATAAAACTCTAAAACTTTTGATCAAAATATCTTCAAATTTTTATTATAGATTTTGACTTATGTATTTATAATTATTATCTTTGTGATTACAATAAAAGTGTTATTTACTTTTTATATAATGGCAAACTATAAAAAAAATTATAAAACTAACTTACGGTTATATATTATACAAAAAATAACAAAACACATGAATGATAACTTCTTTATTATATGTTACTTAACTATTAATTTAAATTACATTATATACCACTAAATGTTTAAGAAAATCTCAATTAATAATTTATTAATATATACAATCACTAATAATAGTAAAAAAGAATTGCTTTTCATTCTATTCACTCTATCCATTATATCTAACCAAAAATAAAAATATAAACTTTTAAATCAAAATTCATGTTTTCAAAAAAAAATCACTCTGCGCGAAGTGCAGACTAGTACCTAGTATTTATACTATTTCGGACTAACTAAAACGGCTAATTGCTATTAGAAACATAACAAATGAGAATATAAACGGGAAATATAAAAGCATCTCAATGTATTACTCTACCTTTTTATTTTCAAAATAAAATAACTCCATAATAGAGTTACAATTTTATTTTAACCTTACTTTATTTTGGAATGAAAAATCAAAATGAATAAAAGGTAAACCCATTACTCTATTTATGGGGTAGCCCTATTTTTACTCCATTATAGAGTAGTGAATGAAATAAGATTGTAACATTTCTTACTCCAAACTTGATTTTAAAGTGAAAAATAGATTAAGCTTGGAAATGCTTAAACTAATAGTTAATTATATTATTCTACGTATTGTAAATTTCCTAAAAAAATATATTTCTGTTGTTAATTTCACCTCTTAGCTTGCTTGTTTATATGAAATATGATAAACACACTTTTTGTAATTTAAATTTTAATATAATATATATTTTCTGCAAAAAATATTGTGTATAGGCACCAGACGTGATCGATGGGAACCCAAAGTTGTTCGAAAGATTCATAAGGGGACTCTGCAATGCTAACACCTCGGAAGGATTCCGGCCGAACCTAGACGTATCCATTCCTGAGATCTATCTTCCTAAAGGTAAACTAGGCCCATCTTTCCTCGGACAATCACCTAGAGTTCGATCTATTCTAGCATTTTTCGCTGGAAGAACCCACGGTGATATCCGAAAAATCTTATTTAAACATTGGAAAGAAAAGGACAGCCAAGTACAAGTCTATGAACGTCTTCCTCCGGGTAAAGATTATACAAAACTAATGGGGATGAGCAAGTTTTGTCTATGCCCGAGTGGTTGGGAGGTCGCTAGCCCAAGGGAGGTCGAGGCTATATACGCTGGTTGTGTGCCCGTCATCATATCTGATAACTATTCATTACCATTCAGTGATGTCCTTAATTGGGACTCCTTCTCCGTACAGATCCCTGTTTCTAGGATAAGTGAGATCAAAACGATTCTAGAGAGTGTCTCTCTTGTTAGATACTTGAAGATGTATAAGAGAGTCTTAGAAGTCAAGCGCCATTTCGTGTTGAATCGTCCTGCTCAGCCCTACGACGTGATGCATATGATGCTTCACTCTATCTGGTTAAGAAGACTTAACCTTAGGCTTATTCCATGAAAATATGCTTTTGTTTTGTTACAACTGTAGATTGAATGTCTATTATATAAGTATGTCTTTATGAGTTACTAGCTTTGTATTCTTTCTATAAATAGACACAATTCTCTCTTGTGAATACAAAGCAAATACAATAACACAAAAGATCAAAGAGTTTCAAATTAATAAGAGAAAATCCACAATTTCTATTTCTACTTTTGATTTTCTTGTTCTAGCTTGTCTTTTTGTAGTTATTTATTTGTTGTTACCATATACATAATTTTTTAATTTAAAATTTATGGGTAAAGAAGTTTAAACTGATTTTTGTGTTGACATTTAATTGATGGAAATAGAGATTCAGAGTGTAGAACTGATGGCTAAATGATAGTGCCAAAGAGAAAATAGATTGTCAACCAAAACAAAATCAATCAAGCATCTTAACTTTGAACAATTCTCACAGCTCTGGAGTTTTGAAGCTTTATCTTTATTTGTCATTTTCATTACTTCTTACCAACTGGCTTCTGCACTTTTCTCAACTTACCAACTTTTCCAGCTTCCTGTACAATTCAAAGTTATAACAAAACACGTAAAGATGGTTTGGTCAAAATGCAGAAGAAGAAAAGTTTAGAAGCTTACTTGTATATTCCCTATATCACGCAATGGTTGCTTGTTTGCAACTTTGTCGTCGTCAACGGGCTTCTTACCATCTACAGCTTGCATTGCTTTGTCGTCAGATCTTACGTTTTCTTCTCTGTTGCTACATTTGGAAGCTATGCAGCCACATGAGATACCGCACCCACTTCCATTTGCTCTGCATTTGCAGTTCTTCGTCTTGCACAGAGATTTTTTGGTGCAAGAGCAACACATTTCACCTTTGCTCTTCTCTTTTTTGCTATGCGCTTCCTCCGACGTTGTCTTATCCCAGAGCGTTTCCCCAGACTCTTTCACTTGAGATACCTCTATGCTTGATTCATTATAGTCTGTTCCCTCGGAAGCTCTCTTCTGAGAGAGTATTAAGTTTGATTCATCATTATCCTTACTTGGAATAGAGTATGCAGCTGGTTCGGTCTGATGCATTGAAAATCAGAGCACAAAAAAGTGGTTACTTAGGGATAAAAATTAAATGTTAAGTTCAAAATTGATGAATACCTTAACTCTATCTGTTGTTTGACTGAGCTGAGATTTGGCCATTTCCATCTGGCTGACTAAAGTACTTAGTTTGCTAAATTCCTCTTTAAGCTCCTTTAGTTCCGAGTCTATAGGGGTCTGGTTGATTCCGTTGTCACATGACGGAGAGCTATTTATTTATATATAAAAAAGAATCACCTTAGAGAACACAATTTGAGGCTACAACAAAAGTTTAGTTACTACTATCAAACTTACAATGAGTTTTGCTCTCCCTCGAACTCGGCCTTCAACACACTTGCCTCTAGGCTGTACTTTTTTACCTCTTCAGCTATTCTGATAACAAAAAAAAGTAAGGATCCCATCATTTCAGACAACAGAAGTAAAAAGACATTTGTATTAGCATTGATGAAGTTTCTTTTGAAAGCATACTCTTTCATTTGCCGTTCGTAACCAGAGTGAATCTTGTTCAACTTCACTAGAAGCCCAGCTTCATTGCTAGTCTCCTACACGACCAGAACAAGAAACCATTTACAATATTAGACTTATAAAAACCAATACGTAGCTGCAGACTGCAGTTGAAAGCACATGTAATACAATACGTACACATGCCTGAATGGTAGAGCTCGTTCCTTTTGGTGGACCTGGAAAAATACAAAGAAGATAAACAGTTTAGCAAATGAGAAAATAAAAACAGGAAGAAAAAAGGAAATGATACTACTAGCTATTTGATATCTGACCATTTTTTTTCTTGGAAAAAGTCTTTTTGGAATGCAGCAGCAATTTCAAGCGCTTCAGAGCAGTCAAAGCGTGTGTATTCTTCAGCTGCAAAATCTGTTTACAAGAATTTATGAATCAACAAGCTGCATGGACTCGGTAACAACTCCTGAAAACTAAATAGAAAAAAAAAAAGTCAGCAGAATAGATACCAGCTTCTGACGCTGGTTCAAAGCTGACAGTACATGTTTCTCAAATTCGCTTTTCCTTAGCTCCTTCTTGAGCTGTTAGAAGAGAAGATAACTAATAACCTGAGGTTCCTTAAGAAGGCTAAATAGCACTAGACAAGGGCAAGCACAATTGTCAATCACGAAATGGTGCATCTTGGCTTACCTGAAGAGTTTCCTTTTCAAGTGAAGCTTTCAATAGCCTGAACTGCATAGAGTCTAGTTTGATCTTGCACTGCAACTTAACCTGAAGAGTAATCACAACTCACAAATGTCAAAAACAGTACAGCGTCACATTATCTGCCACAAGACAAAGATGCTTACCTTTTGGGCCTTGAGTTTCTGGACTTCACCATCGACCTGCTTTACAGAACTATGCTTCTTTGTTGAGCACATAGAAGGTGGTGGATTCGACTTACTCCTTGAGCTCATACCCTATACACAAGTATCAAAGTCACAACATGTGCATGATATCTCTTTAATTGAAACCTGAAGAAGAATGATTCACCTCCTCTTTTGTAGCAGTATACTTGTTAGAAAACTCTCTACTCGACTGTCCAGAAGAAGTAATTGAAACATCAGCTAGCTTGGATCTCAGCGCTTCCACGTCACGCTGCCACCAAGTTTCAAAACAAATCGTTACAAGATGATTCTGTGATTATCTAATCAAACAAAAAACACAATACACATCCAAAACATAGCTCCACTGATTCAATGAACATCGATTCTGCTACGAAAACAAAAGCCACATCGCAGTAGCTAAATAAAAACGAATCTAGATCTTAAAATCGGGGAAGTGAAAGACCTTGAGAGATTCGTTGACGGACTCGAGATCTCGAATCTTGTTCTGGAGATGTTGTTCGTCGTCTTTGCCAAGTGTAGACTCCTTCTTCAATCGGAGATTCCGCTTCGTCATTTTTTTCCCGGCGAAGTGTTGTTTGGCTTCTCTCTCTCTCTCTCTCGATCCAACAAGGACGCTCTCCCTCCTCTTCTCTTTCTGGGTGAAGAAGAGAGCGGACGTTACATAAACAGTCACTAATTTCAAAATAAAATGATCGGGTGCTGCAGAGTGCAGGGTATACCGTTTGTACTCCTTTTGTTTTCACTAATGGGCTGAAAGTAGAACGAAAGCCCATTTTAATTCTTATAACTTGTAGCCCACATTTTGTTAATTTGCATGTCACGTATACTAAGGTTAGGTGAGGTTAGATTAGACAATTTATAATCAAATAATTAATGACATAAATGAAAATTTCCAAAATTAGAAAAAAAAAACATTCATAAAACTAAGCTAAAAATAAAAATCACATCAACTACTAATTTCCAAACATCTTAAATTAGAGAACGAAAGATGTATTGAACACTCGTTTTCATGAATCAAGACCTTATATTACATTCTCAAGACATAAAACAATAAATATCTACAGATGTTGCTTGTCATGACTCATGAGTATCTACGATCAACATAGTTGCTAAAGATACTGCAATATACCGATCAAAATAAAGACATAAAGTGAATGTTTTTTTTTTCATAAAGTGAAGGTTTTTTTTTTTTCATAAAGTGAAGCTTTAGTTTGATAGTATACAAAATAAGGGCTTGATACTGAATATAGGTGAGAACGTGGTCCAACCCATGTGGTTTGTTCCATGCTTCACCACCTACCCACTTTTCTTCTCATTTCCATATGTATAAAATTCTTCAGCAACGCTACTGGCGTAGTCATGTTTGTTGGGCAGAGGCGAGCTGCCCCCAGTTAAATAAAATAAAATTTCTGTTATAAATTCTTATAGATAATAATAATTGCCTCATACCACATAATATATATTTGCGTCCATTAATATTTTTTTCGTTTATTTAGCTATTCTATCAACCAATATCCTTTTCTATATAATTGAATTGGATCCATCCAAGTGTATTTATTTATCTTTTCCTCTAGAAAGCATTCATACTAATAATTTTTAGACGTTCAATTAATAACATGGACATAAAACATATATTAACATATCTAGGAAAATTAACTTACGCTAATACATTTTTTCTTTACACTTTTATGCAAAGCCTACAAGGCTTTAGTTTATTCTTTCAAACCAGCTGCACCAACTAAATGTATGAAAAAAAAATTGTTCGTCTAAGGTCAGTCGATAGCTCCATCTAGGCCAGGACATAAAATCCGAAAACCGAACTGAACCAACAAAACCAAATCCAAAACCCAACTGAAAATCAAAAATAACCGATAGTTCCTAAATTTTTATAGCCAAAGAAACTGAAACCGAACCGGAACCGAACCGAGAACCAAATGGGTACCCGAATATCTGAAATATAATATATATATATATATATATATATATATATAATATTGATTATATTTAGTATTAAAATTAATAAATATCCTAAAATATTACTTATAGACCGAATTACCCAAATATTTTTTATCTAAAATATTTTAAGTTATTTTAATTTTCCTAAAGAACCGAATTATCCAAATACTTATATCCAAAATATTAAAATTTATCCGAATTACCCAATTTTAGTCCAAACACCCCCCAAAAAATTTGTTTTATTACCCCGAATGTTCAAAACTAACTGAAAAACCGAAACCAAACGTGGAACCAAAAGTTTATTGGATATAAATCGGTTCTTATAATTGTTACTCACACCGAAAACCAAAATAACCGAACCGAACCTGAACCCGAACCGAATTTCATAAATAACCGAATGGTTCATATATCTCTAGAACCAAAAGTTTATTGGATATTAGTCGGTTCTTATAGTTGTTATCCAAACCGAACCGAAAAACCAAATAATAGAACCGAATCCAAACCAGATTTTATAAATAACTGAATGGTTCCTATATCTCTAGAATTGAAAGAACCAAAAACCGAGACAACCGAGACAACCGAACCGGAACCGAACCGAAAACCGAACGTCCAGGGTCTAGCTCTATATGCACTAAAAATATATATAATGAAGAATTTTCTGCAAGAAAATATTATATTTTCATCCATCTAAACTATGAACTCATAAACCTAACAAGTAAGCTACTTATGAAGCAATGAAAATGGATAAATTGCAAAATGATTAAAAAAGAAGAAGAGAGATTTAGAGATTTTTTGGTAAGAGGCATAAAAGAAAAAGCTCTTCCCTCATATTAAAACTCTAAAAAAAAAACGTGGAGAAACTGTTTATGCTGTGTGGCTAGGCCGTGATAAAATTATGAAAACATATAAAAAGAGTCTAGGATTAGATGTGTATATAGAGGTCTTGAGGCTCCAAAAATCAGTTATGCTTGAAAAAGGAAAGTCTTTTAGACTGAAGTTAGGAATTGTGTTGTACACTTGTAGTGTTTAGGAATTTTATAGGTTTTTGTAGTCACTAGATTATATCTTTGTATATCCTGAGATATGAAAATGTCTTTTTTTTTTAATAATTTTTTTTTTCATTTTAACTACAAGCATGAGGAAAACGAAACTAAAAGATTGGAAATCGTTTAAGGAAGAGAAGGAGGTTGGTATCCTAGATTAACTATCTCCAACAAAATGTGTGAAAAACAAGAATTAAATTGTGTGTGGATGTTCTTTTTAACCGAAAGAACTGAAAAGTGTTTTGACATTATACTTAAAAAGTACATAAAATATCGATGGACATTCTAATAAAGAAAAATATTTGATAATAGATCTAAATTTTTTTTGTCATAAAAAGAGACTTAAAAAAATACTAAAACAAATTTTACTAAAAAGTATAAATATACATTTATATTTTTTGGGTTAACTAATCTTAAATTTATGATTTAAAATTACAAAAAATATAAAAAAAAAAATAAAAAAAATTATTTGGATTATTTTTAAAATTATTTAAGCGATAAAAACTTTAAAAAAAATTATTTAGAAGATCTACCCTTATATAAAATACTCATTAGCAATTGGAAAAATATATCAAATAGTCATTTTTATAGTTTTTATCATAAAAATATCTCTAAAAATGATTAAAATAGATTTTTTTATTTTGAAAATTTTAATATATTTTTAAAATTCTTTTTTAAATTTAAATTTCACCTCCAAAACCTTATCCCATACTCTAAACCATATAATCTAGATTAATTAACCGAAAGAGTATAAATATATATTTACACCTTTTAATAAAATCTATTTTAGTTTTTTTTTCATTAAATTCTATTTTAGGGACAATTTTTCTTTTTTGGTATATTTTGGTCATTAATCCTTAACACACAATTATTAGAAACGGGGCTAAAATGGTAAAAAATGTCCAAGGAGTATAGCAAATAGGAGAAGAAAGTAGGCAAGTTATAAAAGGCGGACTTTTCAAGGAAGCAAGGCGAGATTGTAGTAAGGTTAAAAGTATATAACAAACGCTTTCTCATTTCCTTTTTCCATTATATATTTACAACACTCGCCTCCCTTTACAATAGAGTTGCTCGTGAATCGTATTTGGGTATCACCAACCACCCCCCCACTCGACGGACTCTCCAACGCCTTCTTCCCCAAACCTCTCCCCCACTCAGATCTCCTACGATGCAGAGCTCCGCCGTCTTCTCCCTCTCTCCCTCCCTCCCTCTCCTCAAACCACGCCGTCTCTCCCTTCGCCATCCCGTCACCGCCTCCTCCTCCTCCTCCTCTTCAAATCTCAACGTCTCTCCTCCAAATGTCGTCTCTGTTCCTTCTCTTTCTCACCGATCTTGGCGTCTCGCCTCTTCCGATTCCCCGCTTCGTGCCTGGTCCGGCGTCCCTTCCGTCTCCCCTTCCCTCGACACTAACCGTTTCAAAACCGCTGCCACTGCGGTTCCCGAGAACGCGGAGGAAGGAGAAGGCAGTGGTAAGCTGACTAAGATTCTCGAGCTCGGCTTGTTGTTTGCGCTTTGGTACCTTTTCAATATCTACTTCAACATCTACAACAAGCAGGTATGTGATTCTATATAGATCCTACACCTATCTCTTCAATGAATCAATCTGGAAGGAAGATTTGTCCCCTTGCTTGCTGATTTCGATTCTTGATATGTTATTGTATTGTATTGTTTGATTCCTAGAGATCTCGTTGAACCACGATGATTGCTGATTTTGATTATGAGATAACCAATAATAGTTTTGTTGAAAGCCATGATTGTTGCAGTGATTGATTGATCTCTATTTTGATTCGTGCAGGTTTTGAAATCTCTTCACGCCCCAATGACTGTCACCTTAGTTCAGTTTGCCGTCGGTAGTGTCCTCATTACCTTCATGTGGGCTCTTAACCTTTACAAGAGGCCCAAGATCACTGGTGCTCAGGTGCCTTTTTTTTGTGTGTTTCCGTTGTTACTCGTTTCTTATTTATAAAAATATTATTCACTCATGGATTAAATTTGATTTACCTTTGATAGCTAGCGGCCATCTTGCCACTTGCAGTTGTGCACACACTTGGTAATCTCTTTACTAACATGAGCCTTGGGAAAGTCTCTGTTTCCTTTACTCACACCATTAAAGCCATGGAGCCTTTCTTCTCTGTTGTCTTGTCTGCTATGTTTCTCGGAGAGGTGTGTGACCCCCTTCTCTGCTTTGTGTCTTTATCTCTGAGTTTTGAAGATTCATTTGTATCTATTGCCTTCTTATTAGGTGCCTACTCCATGGGTAATCGGTTCCATTATTCCAATCGTGGGTGGAGTTGCACTTGCTTCAGTGACAGAGGTCTCATTCAACTGGTAAGCTTCTTCGAGAGTTATCTATTCTTCTGCTAATAGTTGCAGATATTTACTACGTTTAATTGTTTTTGTGTGGTAGGGCTGGCTTCTTGAGCGCAATGGCTTCAAACTTGACTAACCAGTCCCGTAACGTGCTTAGTAAAAAAGTCATGGTCAAGAAAGATGTAAGTTTCTTTGAACATATTGTGGATTAGAAAAACAGAAGAAAATGCAAAACTTGATGTTGTATTCTCTGCAGGATTCTTTGGACAACATCACCCTCTTCTCCATAATTACGTTGATGTCGCTCTTTCTGATGGCTCCTGTGACTTTCTTCTCCGAAGGAATCAAGTTCACTCCCTCATACATCCAAGCAGCTGTTAGTTTTGTTTATATATTCCAAAAATATAAGGTATCCTCCACAAATGTTACCAGTCCCTTACAAAGTCTCTTGGTTTCAGGGTTTGAATGTTCAACAAATCTACACAAAGGCTCTTATTGCTGCACTCTGCTTCCACGCATACCAGCAGGTAAACCTATTTTTTTTTCTCTCTTGCTGATTTGGTTGCTTGAATTTGAGTTTGATTTTTTGGAGCAAAAATACAGGTGTCGTACATGATACTGGCGAGAGTATCACCGGTTACACATTCTGTAGGAAACTGTGTGAAGCGTGTGGTGGTCATCGTGAGCTCTGTCATCTTCTTCAAGACACCGGTCTCGCCTGTTAATGCTTTTGGTAATATCCAGTCTCTTTTTTTGTGTACAACCCATCTCTTACACGATCTTTGGAAGCTCACTAACACTGTTGTCTTTGCTTTGCTGTAGGAACCGGGATCGCCCTAGCGGGAGTGTTCTTATACTCCAGAGTGAAGCGTATCAAGCCAAAGCCTAAGACTGCTTAAGCAAACTATCTGCTACTGCTTTTATATGTAATGCAATTTTCTTGAGCTGAAGTTTTCTTTCAGATAGATGGTTTTATTCTTCTGCGGATTCTTGATACGTTTCTTCTCTTTGTTATGTGTTCTCTTTGCTGACTTGACTCTTTGAAATATTTTACAGTTTTCCAACAATAATTTGGTGCTCAACGCATTTCCAACTACAGAACTATTTTGATTGTGGAGTTTTTCACTATCTTTCCTGTAGATAGACTTGTATTTTTCTTCTTTTCAAACCACATCAAATGTCACTTAAATATTTATTATCTATATTCTATTAAAATCAGAGTTCTAAAAATAGGCCTAGGCGTTCATCTAGTCGGTAAATTGAATACAAGCGAAACGATTTTTTCAAACAATTTTTTTGAAAAATTGACTTAGACATTCAAAAAATCATCCTAGGTGCTCGCTTAACAAAAATCCTTTACAAAACGCCTAGCCACCATCTAACGATTTTAAGAACATTGATTGAAATTAACACATGAGTCCATAAAATATCTACATTAACAAAATCATAATAGAACTATTTCACTAATGATTTATTTAATTATTTTTATTAATCAATCAAATATGTAGCATTTCAAGCACTTTTAATAATTTATAAAAGTATTAATAGTAAATCAATTTAACTGAAATTTAATTTTAATTATAACAAAATCTGTTGAGAAAAAATCAAAAAATAATTTTACAAAAAATTTTAATTAATTTTTATAAAATAATACATCAATTAATTTTGTAATTAGTAATAGGACAAATCTTTCAAATATTTTTTTTTTGAAATTTTTGTCATAAAATAGATCTCAAGGAAAATATTGACCAAAGTAGACTCTTTTTATTTTAAATTTTTTAATATTTTTATTTTATTTTTAGTCTCACCTCCAAAACTCCACCTATTAACTCTAAATCCTAAGTCTATATTAGTTAACCGAAGTGGTATAAATGTATATTTACACTTTTTAATAAAGTCTATTTGAATCATTTTCTCTTTGAAGTTTATTTTTCTGACAAAAATTTTTTAGATCTATCTTATACTATTCTTCTTAGTAATATAATATTATTAATTAGTGTCAACTAAAATTTTACTATAAAACGAAAATAAAATTCTATACTGTTTCCTATAAATTTTATAACTATAGCCTATTTATATTAAAATTAAAGTATTATATTGATTAAAAATGAAAATTACATTAAGATGACAGATTAACCTATTCTATTTTTAAAATGCTTTCATTAAAATAAATAAATAAAATATTCTTCACTTTTCAATCAAGTCAAAATTAGTAAACTATGCATCATAAAAAATAAAATCGTTAATATATGTCATATATTCATAGCTAAAGATATATCTATTAATTTTTATTTATTTTGAAAATCACAAACTATATTATCTAAAATAATTATATAAAAATTATATAGTATATAACTAACATTTAGCTCATGTGTTATTTACAAAATATGTTATTAGAAGACTTTGAAATTTTAATAAATCATTAAGTATATTTATGACAAAGTAAGTTTAATTATAAAATCAAATTTTATTTTATTTATAACAAAATGTACTGAAAAATATAAAATCTTACCAAAAATTTCAATTTTTTTTATAAAATAATTTATTTAATTAAGGAAAAAAAAACAAAAGTTATATATTCTTTCAACTCTAAAATAATTGTGTAATTTTTCAAATTTCTATTGACCAAATATACACTTTGAAAATAAATATTCTACACTCAAAATGATAGTATTCCAATATAAAATAATAGATGCTAAATTATAAATTTGAAATGCAACACGAAAAATAAATTATGTTGTAAAAGTGAATAGTACTCACTACAAGAAAACAGTTTTTTAACTACGAAATTTAATGAGGAAACTGACTTCTCGTAAAATTACGAGTTATGTACGAGGAAATTACGAGAAAATTATGAATCTTCGTAGATCGTCGTGAATAAACGAGAAACATGTTCCTCGTAAAACTGCCGTTATTTAGCGAGGATATTACGTGGCAGATTGTGTTTCCTCGTAAAGTATCGCTAATCTTACGTGGACGTTACGAGGAAATCATTTAGCGAGGAAATGACGAGGCCAACGACTTTTTAGTTGTAAACATGTTTATTATTGGGTGTATACCTACCAATTTTCCTCGTAAATTCGTGGTAACCTACCAATTCAAATTTTCCTATAAATATGTTGTTTGAGTTTCAAATGAAACACACCCAAAAAATTGAATACGTAACAGAGAAAAAAAATTGAAAACGTGAAAGAAAAAAAATGTCTGGAGATGGAAATATTTTTGAGTTGCGGAGGTGGATGTATACACACAGAGATGATAACAAGAGAGTGACGAAAGAATATGTCGAAGGGTTGGAGAAATTTATGCATCAAACAGATTATACACCGCTCGCACAAGAAAGTGATAAGATGTTATATCCTTGTCTGAAATGCAACAATTCAAAATTAGGTCGTGAAAATGTTTGGAAGCATTTAGTAAATAGAAGTTTCACGCCACATTACTATATTTGGTTTCAACATGGAGAAAGTTATAGTAATTGTGGGAATGAAACTAGTAGTAGTAATAGCAATTTTCAGGTTGAACCCGCGGTTGATCATTTGCATAATAAAAATAGTTACCATCAGGAGGAACATATGGTAGATTATGATATGGCTCATGATATGGTAGGTGATGCATTTGTAGCTCATGATGAAGCTAAAAAACCTAACATAGATGCAAAAAAGTTTTATGAAATATTAGATGCTGTGAATCAACCAATTTACAGCGGTTATTGAGAATGATGAATATTAAAACCGATCACAATTTACCTGAAAATTGAATAGATGCATGGGTTGTTAAGGATCATGAACAATGGGCAAAAAATACTTGAATAATTATCTTAATCAATCAAATACGTTTAATCTTAGATGGACCTATGAAATCATCAGTATAAGTTAATATCTAGGAGATCATATGAACCTCAAAATGTGTTAGAGAAAATGAGGGGGAGAAAGAAAGCATTGTGAACGGCGGGAGACGACGAAGTTTGCGTGAAGGCAGAGCAAGGGGATGTGTTTTCCAGGAAGAAATAAGTGACGGAGAAGCATTCCACTTTCACACTAGCCCTGTTCTTTTCCTCGTCGCAGCGTTAGCGGCTAGCGTCCAAATTTATACCTGTTTCTTGCACATGCGTGTGAAGAGTGACACCAGCAGCGGTAGATTTGCCCATCAAAAGTGATCGCAGCGATCATTGTAACCACCGCTACTTTTCATAGCGTCAAGATCGACACCGGAAACCTACACGAAAATAACCGCAGCGACATCTTATTTGTTTATCATCCTTTTTTTCTATTTTGATAGTTAATTCTTTGGCCGCTAGCCGCTAACGCTGCGATGAGGAAAAGAACAGGGCTACTGTCACTGAAAAAGACAGTTGATTTCTTCTGTGAAACATATAAATGATCAAGACCCATAAATCCGAAAGTTCATAAATATAAATCAAGAAAAAGAGTGACAGAAAAATGGTAAAGCTAAGTTGGAAGGATTTTTTCGATAAGCTTTATACTCTCACCATTAACAAAGCATACACATCCTAAAACCATAAATCATATACTCTTCCAAGATGTAATATAGGTGGGAGAAAAAAAATTAAGCCAAAATGTTTTCAAACCTCAACTTCAAATCATTGAGGCCCAACAAGTTTCTTGCAAAAACTAACTCCGTTAATACAACTTCTGGTTTGGAAAAGATAACAAATTGTAACCAATTGAATAAGAGCTAACTCTACTGCTCTTAACTCTACTACTCTGCATGGCATCTAAGAAAGTGCATAAATTATGTTAATGCTCAAACATATTCCTCTCATACCTGTTGGAGTGACTGCTTAGTTCTCAGTGAACGCAAATGAACAAAAACATGATCTACCACCTGAAATAAAACCCGATGATTGTTAGAAAAGAGATCCTGAAATCTGAGTGGCGTTAAAAGAAAATACATGAAATACCAAGACGAATGAGTCTCTCCAGAGCGCTAAACTGCCATGGATTGGAGCCTCGAGATTTGGTGTAAGGTATCTCATTTATTTGCTTAAGAATGTCAACTGGCGCAATCACCTAGTCCACTAAACCCGAGACAGCAAGTACTTGACATTCCTTTCTAAGTTTTCATTCTTCGATATATCTGTCAAGTGACAGACACCACACCCATGTCACACATTAAGCAAATTATAAATAAAAGACTATTAACATAAGTGGTTCATTCTTCAATATTATTCGTGCCATACAATCGTAAGATTGGAAACAGAGGAAAAAACATACCTCACGGCGGCCATGTATAAAACTTTCTTGGAAAATTAGTCAGCAAAGGAGGCCGATTAAGATCTGTCTCTAGTGGAATCATCTAGTACCTCGGATCACTCACTCTGCAACAACACCAAACAAACAAAAAAACTTCAAAAGAAATGAAAGAAAAAGAAACATGAGATTTTAAATTATGTTTCCTGAGACGGTAATAGAGTTGAAGCGAAAGTTGGAAACGATTTATTGGCGCGATGATCGCTATTGCTCTGGCACATTGCGAGTCTCTTGAATTCTAGTTGGTGGTCATTCGGATTTGAGGATTTGAGTTTGTTCATCTCGGCAACAATCTGAGTTGTAAGAATAAGGATATTTGTTGTAAATGGAGAGAAGCAGAGATTATTTATCGGAAACAGAAAAAAACTTCAAACCAGAATAATATTACTCTTGATTTTGGGAGAGAAAGGGCAAAGGTTTATTGACGTTGTGAAGGAAGAGGAAAGGTCTGTCAATTAATTAATATTATCATAAAATAAAGTAGTGATTCATAAATTACATGGCCAAACAACTGTTTTTGATTGGGTCATTTTTCATTGACGTGTACATGTTCTCATTTGAGGATTTAAAACTTTTAGTATTGTAAGATTCTAAGCAAATGTCAAAATTTTATATATTTATAGTTATGTTGTTGTTAATGTATATAATTTATTTGTGGTGATGTATATAAGTTATTTGACATGTCATAATAAGAGTTAAAACACATCATCATTTTCAATAAGTCATGACATCTTTTTCTTTTTCTTAAAAATGAATGTGGTAATGACAAATAATTTTTTTTATAGAAAAATCACTTAAACAATAATAACATAAATATTCAATTAAGAAGAAAGCCCATTCATGATAAATATTTATGTAATAATGAAATAAATTAAGGATTCTATATGATCATAATCATGAAATCGGAAATTTAAAAGAACAAATTGAGTTAAAATGAATTCAGCTATTATTATTATTATTATTATTATTATTATTATAACTAGTTTTTTATACTAGTATAATTCGAAGGAAAGGTAGGGCGGAAGCATCTACATCTTTGCACAATCAGCTGGCTTAAATGAGACTGTCTTAGAAACGGTATCGTAACCAACAAGGAAGTTCATCTGTGATAGATTCCCGTAAATGGCCAACTGGTCGTTCCCACGGAAGGCGAAGCAAACCAAATCCTCAGAGAGTTGTACAAAGGCATTGGAAGAGTCTAACTTCACATCTGCTCCATCGAAATGCATAGTAATGACTGGGTCGTTCAGCTTAGCCGTTGCGCTGTAGCAGAGACTCAGAACGTTTTGTGGATCATTTACTCTCTCAGCATCAATTGAAGACGCAACCGCCTCTTCGAGTTCGGAGTAAAATTCGGTTGGGAACATGGTCAGAGTTGTGCCAGAGTCGATGATGATGTTCCCCTGGCCGCCGCTGGTTCCAGAAGAATCTGATACTTCTGGGTATTTAATATTCTTGCTTCCCACGCTAACGGATTCTAGGGTTAGGTAATAGAAGGTCGCTTGCGATTTAGTGATCAATGGAGTTGAGACAGCTCCCTTTCCTGACACAACCGCATTGGTTCCGAAGTTGATCTTGCTGCTTGTATCGTTTTCTGAAGACAGAGGGACCAAGCAGTATGAGAATTTGCCATCTATTGTCTCGCCGAGTTGCGAAATGAGCGAAACCGAACCGCCACCAAGTCCAACGATTCCAGATCCCTTCTTGCTAAATGTTCCAGCGTTATTGTGACCACATCCAATGACAATATTTTTGAGCTGCACGGGGCGGTTATCTGTCGAGCCGAGCGTTACGGTGTCAGCGGCAATATTACCCTTTGTGTAAGACTTATCCCCGTAAGACATAGAGTAAGAGCAAGTGTTGTCTTCTGTCGAACAACCGCCTTGGTTTTCAAGGGCAGTACATTGCTTTGAGGAGCAAGAAACGTCTTTGTATGTAGAAGACGCTTTAGGGTCAAAGAGAGGATCATCCTGAGCGTAACAGTCATCACATGGCTTGCACTGGGTCCATAGGAGATCGCTTCCCGTGTCAGCGATTGCCATGATCGGGAACGGAGGAGTCCCAGCGATATGTTCATGAGATATTCACCTCTACTTGAGGTAATCTCGGTTTGAGGTGAGTTAACTGATGCATCTTCGCCGTTGAAGTGGACAACACGGTTTATGGATCGGTGAACAGCGTTTCTCAGACGCTGAGCAGAGGTTTCTGTTGGATTGTAGAAAGGCGATTTAGGAGAGTCGCGGTGGATCAAATCCGCGCTGAAGCCAAGTTTTGTATGAGCGTTTGCGTTTGAGAGAAAGGGTGAAGAGAGCAAAGTTAGAGCCAAGAGAACTGAAGAGAATAGAGAGGCCATCTTCTTTGTATTTGAAGTGAATGATGAGTTTTTCTTTGGCAATCTAATGTGTTAATCTTTGTATTTATAACGTTCGTGGGATAGACCGATAGTGGTAAATTAATGCTAATGCATGCTGATATTTTGAATTTTTTTTCAATGGGTAATCTACCAAAATTCATTTCCCATTTGTGATTTGAGAATCTGATAGATCTTAGTGGATATATTCTCATTAATTTTATTATATCATCTTATCTTTTAAAATAGAAGTCATGACTTTTTTCATGAATATCATATGTGAAAATGAATTTGTCTTTAAAATCTTCTCTGTTAAAATAAATGTTAATGATTTTCTTCATTTGTAATATTCAAAAATGATATTTTTCCTTAAAAAATATTTACATCTATCTATTAAAATAGAATCATGACTTTTTTCATGTGTAATATTTGAAAATGATCTTTTTCTTAAATTTCTTATCTATTAAAATAGAAGTCATAGCTTTTTTCATATGTGATATTCAAAATAATTTTTTTCCTTTAAAAGTTATTTACATTATTTTTCTATATTTTGATAATAAAATACCAACAATAAAACAAATAAGAATAATATGTCAAAAAAAACTTGTGTTTGAAAGTTACACTAGTTCTATTTTAATAGATAAGGTAATCCCGTATTTTGTCCAAAAAATAATCTATGTAAAAATTATCGCTAATAAAAAATCTAAGAGTAGTGTAACTTTCAAAGACAAATTTTTTTTTGAGATATTATTCTTATTTGTTTTATTGTTGGTATTTTATTATGAAAATATAGAAAAAATAATGTAATAACTTTTAAAGGAAAAAAAATATTTTCGAATATCACATATGAAAAAATCATGAATTCTGTGTTAATAGATAAAATTTTTAAGAAAAAAATCATTTTCAAATATCACACATGAAAAAAGTCATAACTTATATTTTAAGAGATAGATGTAAAAATAATCGCTAATAAAAAATCTAAGAGTAGTGTAACTTTCAAAGACAATTTTTTTTTGAGATATTATTCTTATTTGTTTTATTGTTGGTACTTTATTATGGAAAATATAGAAAAAATAATGTAAATAACTTTTAAAGGAAAAAAAAATATTTTCGAATATCACATATGAAAAAAATCATGAATTCTGTGTTAATAGATAATATTTTTAAGAAAAAAATCATTTTCAAATATCACACATGAAAAAACTCATAACTTCTATTTTAAGAGATAGACTAGGTATAGCTCGCACCATACGTGGGGTAAGAAATTAAAAAAAAAATCATGCTTGAAATTATAGGTATTAGAAGCTTAAAAAGTTATTGACAATTTTATAATATGTTATATAATAAGAGATTCAATGAAATTGTGTATGTCTATATAAGGTAAACTTTGTTTAAAAAAAAGCTTGTGTTATTTGTTTGTTTAATTAAAGTATAGTTCATGGAAGTGAATCTATAAAATTAAGCAAAAACTTATATAAAATTAATTTTGAAGTAAAGATAAAACAAAACATTGGCAATAAAATTATTGCTTTCACAAAATAAATTATGAATATAAGATAAACCGAAAACATATGCAATAAAATAGTAAAATGTTAAAGAAACCAAATAAGAAAACAAAATAAATAAAAAACTAAGAAAACCACAACTGTTGTGAAAAGTGTTTTAAAACTCTTTGTTTGCAATCTTATTAAGAGTAATAACACAGGATATATGTTAAAGTAAACATAATTATTTAACAAAACCAGTAAACGAAATACATTACTTCATTATGAAAGTATCGATTTCTGGAACCTCATTCGGCTCAACCACAATTTTGGAAATATTATTTGGAATATAAGAAAATCAAGATTGCAAATTGATTCCAAAGTCAATCAATCAATAATCAATAATAAATATTGTAACAAAAAAATATTGTAAAACAGTTGACTCCAAAAAACAATCAACAAAAAAATTATAAGGAAACATACTAAGACGGTTAATTCATATACACCATAGTTATACAATTAACATTATTTTAATTATTAGCATCACATAATTAAAAGATAATCTTGTGAAAATCGCCATGCTCATTTGAGATTTTTCAACACAATTATATACTTAAATAACTGGTTTCGTTTTCTAATAATTAAACTTTTGATATTGATATAGATTAGTTTATATTTGTGAGGTTGGTATAGAAAGTTATGCCGCAAATGAGTATGTCGATATTAAAATAAAAAAGTTGATATAGAAATTTTTGATATTAGATAACTGGTTTTGTTCTCTATTAATTAAACCGGATTCGTTATCTAATAATTAGAATACATATAATATATTATGTTAAGCTACAATTTAAAGAATAATGGCAGATACAGTATCTGTAATTAGTCTAGTAAGAAGATGATTTTTAATTATAGGGTGTGAGAATGATTATGGTGGTGCCACGTAAGAAATCACAATTTGGTTAATAACACATGAAATCAATGTTAGTTTATAATAATGTTTTTCAAATAATATAAAAAAGGATGTGTGACTTTTACTGTGTAATATTTTAAAATAAATTTTAACTAAAATATTTGAAAATAAATGTCGTGACTTTTTCATGTGTAATATTTGAAAATGAAATGTTCCTTAAAATTTATTTACATTATTATATTTTATATTTGCATGAGAAAATCCCAACAATAAATAAGTTAAGACTAACTATCTTAACAATAATATTCCTTGAAAGTTATATAATCTTAGATTATTTTTTATTAGTAACATTTTTTTACACGGGGTTAGCTTATCTTTAAGAAAAAAAATCATGACTTTTCGTGTGTGATATTTTAAAATGACTTTTTCTTAGAAAGTTATTTTCATTATTCTTTATATTTGCATAATAAATCCCAACAATAATGAAGATTATGTTGTGGAAAGTGTTGTC